>JAHUYU010000511.1:0-20313 GCA_030439765.1 Tripidium arundinaceum | reverse complement strand
TTTTGATTTTTGTTGCTATGATGGGGACGGTGAGGTCACCACCAGCAGAGAGGCGGGGAAGCCGGAGAGCAGCCGGACGGAGAGGTGGACGGGGACGGGGACGGCGAGGTCACCGCGTCACGCGTGAAGAGGCGGACGGAGCTCGGCGGTGGCGGGCGGACCGGAGCAACCGGACGGAGAGCCTCTAGGGTTTTGGCGAGGTCACCGTGTCGCGCGCAAAGAGGCGGACGGAGCTCAGCGGTGGCGGGCGGACCGGAGCAGCTGGACGGAGAGCCTCTAGGGTTTCGGCAAGGTCACCGCGTCGTGCACGAAGAGGCGGACGAAGCTCGGTGGTGGCGGGCAGACCGAGTAGCCAGACAAAGAGCCTCTAGGGTTCCGTCGAGGTCACCGCGTCGCGCGCGAAGAGGCGGACGGAGCTCAGTGGTGGCGGGCGGACCGGAGCAGTCGGACAGGGACGGGGACATGGACGCGGAGGCCGGCGCCGGCGGCGCTACAGTTCCGGCGAGGTGACCGCAGCGCGAAGAGGCGAACGGAGAGTAGCCTAGACGGAGCTCAGTGGTGGCAGTGGGGCCGGAGCAACCGGAAGGAGAGGCGGTGGGGGACGGGGACGGGGACGCAGAGGCCGGCGGCGGTGATGGCGGCGGCTGTGGAAAAATCGGGCAGCCCTTTAGGGTGGACGGAGAGGCGGCCGAAGAGTTAGCCGGTTGAAGGGGAGGCAGGGGGTACATATAGACCCACATTTACCGTGGCGGGCGGTTTAGGGCACCCGCCGCGATTAATATTAACCGAGGCGGGCCCTTATGGCCCCCGCCACGGTTAAATGATTAACCGTGGCGGCTGTTTATGTCGCCCGCCACGGTTATTTTTTTTGAGTTTTTGTTTTGCTAAAGTTTCTACAATGTTTTAACATTGATATTTAGTTTGTAATGCTTTTTAAAATTCATAGGAGTAGTGGTGCTAGCAATGTACAAGTGTATGAGTAGTGTAGTAGTAGTTGTAGTGTAGTAGTAGTTGTAGCGTAGTAGTAGAAGTGGTGTAGTAGGAGTAATGTAGTAGTAGGAGTAGTAGTGTAGTAAGTAGCCCATTCATCGTAGTAGTGTAGTAGTAGAAGTAGTAAGTAGTCATGTAGTACTAGTAGTATGAGTAGTAGTGTAGTAGTAGGAGCAGTAGTGTACAAGTGTAGGAGTGGTGTAGTAAGTAGTAGTAGTAGTGTAGTAGGAGTTCCATTACAATAAAAGTTAGTTACATAAAAGTTCTCTTTCATCAATAAGTGAGTACATTATTACATAAATGTGTGGCATACATATCATTTTGCTGGAAGTGATCCTATGACGGTCTTCTTCTCACTGTCGGGGCAGAACCAAGGCTTTATCTTGGTCTTGCTCACACGATTCTCGATGATCTTGATCTTGCGTGGATGATCGGTATAGATAGGAAACTCTTCGTAGTTGTTGTATTCTTCGGGACTCTGGACTCCATCGGCTCCCACGATCCTTTGCTTTCCTGACACAACCACATGCTTGTTGGACTCTTTGTTGGACTCCTTGGGCTTCGCGTAGTAGGCTACCTGCGCGACGCGATTTGCGAGTACCCACTCATCATCTTAGTAGCCGACACTATGGAGCTCAACGGTGGTTAGCCCATACTCGTCCACGCCAACCGCCTTCGCCTTGACCCACTGGCACCGGAAGATGGGTATTTGGAGGTCACCGCTGTAGTCAAGTTCCCATATCTCTTCGATCTACCCATAGTATGACTTGATCTCCCCCGTCGCCTCGTCGATGCCCTCATATCGAACACCATTGTTTTGTGCCACGCTCTTTTTGTCCTTCTCTTTTGTGTGGAATTTGTATCCATTGATGTCATACCCTTGCCACGTGGTGATTTGGCTGGACGGGCCGGATGCAAGCTTCGATTCTTTGGTACTTAAATCGGTGGGGATGTCCTGCTTTTGGATCGACGTCGTGAAATTGATCTTGTGTTGTCTCTATACCCATGCCTCCGTGCATCCGTCACTAGTGTGGCGGATCTCGTTCAGGTGCTGATCGACCCACTTGTCCATTGACACTAACTGATTAAGGGCGGCGTGATGGCTTCTTGCATGATTTCATCTTCTATATTGGTGCGTACTTTCCTCCCCGTGCACCCCATCCCCATTGTTTTGCCTTCGTGCAGATGGACGGGCAGCCCAATAGCATTTCCATCCCGGACGTATCTCGTGCAACAGTTAACAGCCTCCTCTGTTGTGTATGCCTCGATCATGGAGCCCTCCGGGTAAGCACGGTTATGGATGTATCTGTTGAGGGTGGACATGAACCGCTCGTACATCTACATCTGGTTCAAGTAGACAGGCCCGTCCTTTGATTTGTGTAATGTCCTTTTGATTTTTGTTGCCTATGATGGGGACGGTGAGGTCACCACCAGCAGAGAGGCGGGGAAGCCGGAGAGCAGCCGGACGGAGAGGTGGACGGGGACGGGGACGGCGAGGTCACCGCGTCACGCGTGAAGAGGCGGACGGAGCTCGGCGGTGGCGGGCGGACCGGAGCAACCGGACGGAGAGCCTCTAGGGTTTTGGCGAGGTCACCGTGTCGCGCGCAAAGAGGCGGACGGAGCTCAGCGGTGGCGGGCGGACCGGAGCAGCTGGACGGAGAGCCTCTAGGGTTTCGGCAAGGTCACCGCGTCGTGCACGAAGAGGCGGACGAAGCTCGGTGGTGGCGGGCAGACCGAGTAGCCAGACAAAGAGCCTCTAGGGTTCCGTCGAGGTCACCGCGTCGCGCGCGAAGAGGCGGACGGAGCTCAGTGGTGGCGGGCGGACCGGAGCAGTCGGACAGGGACGGGGACATGGACGCGGAGGCCGGCGCCGGCGGCGCTACAGTTCCGGCGAGGTGACCGCAGCGCGAAGAGGCGAACGGAGAGTAGCCTAGACGGAGCTCAGTGGTGGCAGTGGGGCCGGAGCAACCGGAAGGAGAGGCGGTGGGGGACGGGGACGGGGACGCAGAGGCCGGCGGCGGTGATGGCGGCGGCTGTGGAAAAATCGGGCAGCCCTTTAGGGTGGACGGAGAGGCGGCCGAAGAGTTAGCCGGTTGAAGGGGAGGCAGGGGGTACATATAGACCCACATTTACCGTGGCGGGCGGTTTAGGGCACCCGCCGCGATTAATATTAACCGAGGCGGGCCCTTATGGCCCCCGCCACGGTTAAATGATTAACCGTGGCGGGCTGTTTATGTCGCCCGCCACGGTTATTTTTTTTGAGTTTTTGTTTTGCTAAAGTTTCTACAATGTTTTAACATTGATATTTAGTTTGTAATGCTTTTTAAAATTCATAGGAGTAGTGGTGCTAGCAATGTACAAGTGTATGAGTAGTGTAGTAGTTGTAGTGTAGTAGTAGTTGTAGCGTAGTAGTAGAAGTGGTGTAGTAGGAGTAATGTAGTAGTAGGAGTAGTAGTGTAGTAAGTAGCCCATTCATCGTAGTAGTGTAGTAGTAGAAGTAGTAAGTAGTCATGTAGTACTAGTAGTATGAGTAGTAGTGTAGTAGTAGGAGCAGTAGTGTACAAGTGTAGGAGTGGTGTAGTAAGTAGTAGTAGTAGTGTAGTAGGAGTTCCATTACAATAAAAGTTAGTTACATAAAAGTTCTCTTTCATCAATAAGTGAGTACATTATTACATAAATGTGTGGCATACATATCATTTTGCTGGAAGTGATCCTATGACGGTCTTCTTCTCACTGTCGGGGCAGAACCAAGGCTTTATCTTGGTCTTGCTCACACGATTCTCGATGATCTTGATCTTGCGTGGATGATCGGTATAGATAGGAAACTCTTCGTAGTTGTTGTATTCTTCGGGACTCTGGACTCCATCGGCTCCCACGATCCTTTGCTTTCCTGACACAACCACATGCTTGTTGGACTCTTTGTTGGACTCCTTGGGCTTCGCGTAGTAGGCTACCTGCGCGACGCGATTTGCGAGTACCCACTCATCATCTTAGTAGCCGACACTATGGAGCTCAACGGTGGTTAGCCCATACTCGTCCACGCCAACCGCCTTCGCCTTGACCCACTGGCACCGGAAGATGGGTATTTGGAGGTCACCGCTGTAGTCAAGTTCCCATATCTCTTCGATCTACCCATAGTATGACTTGATCTCCCCCGTCGCCTCGTCGATGCCCTCATATCGAACACCATTGTTTTGTGCCACGCTCTTTTTGTCCTTCTCTTTTGTGTGGAATTTGTATCCATTGATGTCATACCCTTGCCACGTGGTGATTTGGCTGGACGGGCCGGATGCAAGCTTCGATTCTTTGGTACTTAAATCGGTGGGGATGTCCTGCTTTTGGATCGACGTCGTGAAATTGATCTTGTGTTGTCTCTATACCCATGCCTCCGTGCATCCGTCACTAGTGTGGCGGATCTCGTTCAGGTGCTGATCGACCCACTTGTCCATTGACACTAACTGATTAAGGGCTCCATGATCGAGGCATACACAACAGAGGAGGCTGTTAACTGTTGCACGAGATACGTCCGGGATGGAAATGCTATTGGGCTGCCCGTCCATCTGCACGAAGGCAAAACAATGGGGATGGGGTGCACGGGGAGGAAAGTACGCACCAATATAGAAGATGAAATCATGCAAGAAGCCCATCACGCCGCCCTTAATCAGTTAGTGTCAATGGACAAGTGGGTCGATCAGCACCTGAACGAGATCCGCCACACTAGTGACGGATGCACGGAGGCATGGGTATAGAGACAACACAAGATCAATTTCACGACGTCGATCCAAAAGCAGGACATCCCCACCGATTTAAGTACCAAAGAATCGAAGCTTGCATCCGGCCCGTCCAGCCAAATCACCACGTGGCAAGGGTATGACATCAATGGATACAAATTCCACACAAAAGAGAAGGACAAAAAGAGCGTGGCACAAAACAATGGTGTTCGATATGAGGGCATCGACGAGGCGACGGGGGAGATCAAGTCATACTATGGGTAGATCGAAGAGATATGGGAACTTGACTACAGCGGTGACCTCCAAATACCCATCTTCCGGTGCCAGTGGGTCAAGGCGAAGGCGGTTGGCGTGGACGAGTATGGGCTAACCACCGTTGAGCTCCATAGTGTCGGCTACTAAGATGATGAGTGGGTACTCGCAAATCGCGTCGCGCAGGTAGCCTACTACGCGAAGCCCAAGGAGTCCAACAAAGAGTCCAACAAGCATGTGGTTGTGTCAGGAAAGCAAAGGATCGTGGGAGCCGATGGAGTCCAGAGTCCCGAAGAATACAACAACTACGAAGAGTTTCCTATCTATACCGATCATCCACGCAAGATCAAGATCATCGAGAATCGTGTGAGCAAGACCAAGATAAAGCCTTGGTTCTGCCCCGACAGTGAGAAGAAGACCGTCATAGGATCACTTCCAGCAAAATGATATGTATGCCACACATTTATGTAATAATGTACTCACTTATTGATGAAAGAGAACTTTTATGTAACTAACTTTTATTGTAATGGAACTCCTACTACACTACTACTACTACTTACTACACCACTCCTACACTTGTACACTACTGCTCCTACTACTACACTACTACTCATACTACTAGTACTACATGACTACTTACTACTTCTACTACTACACTACTACGATGAATGGGCTACTTACTACACTACTACTCCTACTACTACATTACTCCTACTACACCACTTCTACTACTACGCTACAACTACTACTACACTACAACTACTACTACACTACTCATACACTTGTACATTGCTAGCACCACTACTCCTATGAATTTTAAAAAGCATTACAAACTAAATATCAATGTTAAAACATTGTAGAAACTTTAGCAAAACAAAAACTCAAAAAAAATAACCGTGGCGGGCGACATAAACAGCCCGCCACGGTTAATCATTTAACCGTGGCGGGGGCCATAAGGGCCCGCCTCGGTTAATATTAATCGCGGCGGGTGCCCTAAACCGCCCGCCACGGTAAATGTGGGTCTATATGTACCCCCTGCCTCCCCTTCAACCGGCTAACTCTTCGGCCGCCTCTCCGTCCACCCTAAAGGGCTGCCCGATTTTTCCACAGCCGCCGCCATCACCGCCGCCGGCCTCTGCGTCCCCGTCCCCGTCCCCCACCGCCTCTCCTTCCGGTTGCTCCGGCCCCACTGCCACCACTGAGCTCCGTCTAGGCTACTCTCCGTTCGCCTCTTCGCGCTGCGGTCACCTCGCCGGAACTGTAGCGCCGCCGGCGCCGGCCTCCGCGTCCATGTCCCCGTCCCTGTCCGACTGCTCCGGTCCGCCCGCCACCACTGAGCTCCGTCCGCCTCTTCGCGCGCGACGCGGTGACCTCGACGGAACCCTAGAGGCTCTTTGTCTGGCTACTCGGTCTGCCCGCCACCACCGAGCTTCGTCCGCCTCTTCGTGCACGACGCGGTGACCTTGCCGAAACCCTAGAGGCTCTCCGTCCAGCTGCTCCGGTCCGCCCGCCACCGCTGAGCTCCGTCCGCCTCTTTGCGCGCGACACGGTGACCTCGCCAAAACCCTAGAGGCTCTCCGTCCGGTTGCTCCGGTCCGCCCGCCACCGCCGAGCTCCGTCCGCCTCTTCACGCGTGACGCGGTGACCTCGCCGTCCCCGTCCCCGTCCACCTCTCCGTCCGGCTGCTCTCCGGCTTCCCCGCCTCTCTGCTGGTGGTGACCTCACCGTCCCCATCATAGGCAACAAAAATCAAAAGGACATTACACAAATCAAAGGACGGGCCTGTCTACTTGAACCAGATGTAGATGTACGAGCGGTTCATGTCCACCCTCAACAGATACATCCATAACCGTGCTTACCCGGAGGGCTCCATGATCGAGGCATACACAACAGAGGAGGCTGTTAACTGTTGCACGAGATACGTCCGGGATGGAAATGCTATTGGGCTGCCCGTCCATCTGCACGAAGGCAAAACAATGGGGATGGGGTGCACGGGGAGGAAAGTACGCACCAATATAGAAGATGAAATCATGCAAGAAGCCCATCACGCCGCCCTTAATCAGTTAGTGTCAATGGACAAGTGGGTCGATCAGCACCTGAACGAGATCCGCCACACTAGTGACGGATGCACGGAGGCATGGGTATAGAGACAACACAAGATCAATTTCACGACGTCGATCCAAAAGCAGGACATCCCCACCGATTTAAGTACCAAAGAATCGAAGCTTGCATCCGGCCCGTCCAGCCAAATCACCACGTGGCAAGGGTATGACATCAATGGATACAAATTCCACACAAAAGAGAAGGACAAAAAGAGCGTGGCACAAAACAATGGTGTTCGATATGAGGGCATCGACGAGGCGACGGGGGAGATCAAGTCATACTATGGGTAGATCGAAGAGATATGGGAACTTGACTACAGCGGTGACCTCCAAATACCCATCTTCCGGTGCCAGTGGGTCAAGGCGAAGGCGGTTGGCGTGGACGAGTATGGGCTAACCACCGTTGAGCTCCATAGTGTCGGCTACTAAGATGATGAGTGGGTACTCGCAAATCGCGTCGCGCAGGTAGCCTACTACGCGAAGCCCAAGGAGTCCAACAAAGAGTCCAACAAGCATGTGGTTGTGTCAGGAAAGCAAAGGATCGTGGGAGCCGATGGAGTCCAGAGTCCCGAAGAATACAACAACTACGAAGAGTTTCCTATCTATACCGATCATCCACGCAAGATCAAGATCATCGAGAATCGTGTGAGCAAGACCAAGATAAAGCCTTGGTTCTGCCCCGACAGTGAGAAGAAGACCGTCATAGGATCACTTCCAGCAAAATGATATGTATGCCACACATTTATGTAATAATGTACTCACTTATTGATGAAAGAGAACTTTTATGTAACTAACTTTTATTGTAATGGAACTCCTACTACACTACTACTACTACTTACTACACCACTCCTACACTTGTACACTACTGCTCCTACTACTACACTACTACTCATACTACTAGTACTACATGACTACTTACTACTTCTACTACTACACTACTACGATGAATGGGCTACTTACTACACTACTACTCCTACTACTACATTACTCCTACTACACCACTTCTACTACTACGCTACAACTACTACTACACTACAACTACTACTACACTACTCATACACTTGTACATTGCTAGCACCACTACTCCTATGAATTTTAAAAAGCATTACAAACTAAATATCAATGTTAAAACATTGTAGAAACTTTAGCAAAACAAAAACTCAAAAAAAATAACCGTGGCGGGCGACATAAACAGCCCGCCACGGTTAATCATTTAACCGTGGCGGGGGCCATAAGGGCCCGCCTCGGTTAATATTAATCGCGGCGGGTGCCCTAAACCGCCCGCCACGGTAAATGTGGGTCTATATGTACCCCCTGCCTCCCCTTCAACCGGCTAACTCTTCGGCCGCCTCTCCGTCCACCCTAAAGGGCTGCCCGATTTTTCCACAGCCGCCGCCATCACCGCCGCCGGCCTCTGCGTCCCCGTCCCCGTCCCCCACCGCCTCTCCTTCCGGTTGCTCCGGCCCCACTGCCACCACTGAGCTCCGTCTAGGCTACTCTCCGTTCGCCTCTTCGCGCTGCGGTCACCTCGCCGGAACTGTAGCGCCGCCGGCGCCGGCCTCCGCGTCCATGTCCCCGTCCCTGTCCGACTGCTCCGGTCCGCCCGCCACCACTGAGCTCCGTCCGCCTCTTCGCGCGCGACGCGGTGACCTCGACGGAACCCTAGAGGCTCTTTGTCTGGCTACTCGGTCTGCCCGCCACCACCGAGCTTCGTCCGCCTCTTCGTGCACGACGCGGTGACCTTGCCGAAACCCTAGAGGCTCTCCGTCCAGCTGCTCCGGTCCGCCCGCCACCGCTGAGCTCCGTCCGCCTCTTTGCGCGCGACACGGTGACCTCGCCAAAACCCTAGAGGCTCTCCGTCCGGTTGCTCCGGTCCGCCCGCCACCGCCGAGCTCCGTCCGCCTCTTCACGCGTGACGCGGTGACCTCGCCGTCCCCGTCCCCGTCCACCTCTCCGTCCGGCTGCTCTCCGGCTTCCCCGCCTCTCTGCTGGTGGTGACCTCACCGTCCCCATCCCCGTCCTTTGATTTGTGTAATGTCCTTTTGATTTTTGTTGCCTATGATGGGGACGGTGAGGTCACCACCAGCAGAGAGGCGGGGAAGCCGGAGAGCAGCCGGACGGAGAGGTGGACGGGGACGGGGACGGCGAGGTCACCGCGTCACGCGTGAAGAGGCGGACGGAGCTCGGCGGTGGCGGGCGGACCGGAGCAACCGGACGGAGAGCCTCTAGGGTTTTGGCGAGGTCACCGTGTCGCGCGCAAAGAGGCGGACGGAGCTCAGCGGTGGCGGGCGGACCGGAGCAGCTGGACGGAGAGCCTCTAGGGTTTCGGCAAGGTCACCGCGTCGTGCACGAAGAGGCGGACGAAGCTCGGTGGTGGCGGGCAGACCGAGTAGCCAGACAAAGAGCCTCTAGGGTTCCGTCGAGGTCACCGCGTCGCGCGCGAAGAGGCGGACGGAGCTCAGTGGTGGCGGGCGGACCGGAGCAGTCGGACAGGGACGGGGACATGGACGCGGAGGCCGGCGCCGGCGGCGCTACAGTTCCGGCGAGGTGACCGCAGCGCGAAGAGGCGAACGGAGAGTAGCCTAGACGGAGCTCAGTGGTGGCAGTGGGGCCGGAGCAACCGGAAGGAGAGGCGGTGGGGGACGGGGACGGGGACGCAGAGGCCGGCGGCGGTGATGGCGGCGGCTGTGGAAAAATCGGGCAGCCCTTTAGGGTGGACGGAGAGGCGGCCGAAGAGTTAGCCGGTTGAAGGGGAGGCAGGGGGTACATATAGACCCACATTTACCGTGGCGGGCGGTTTAGGGCACCCGCCGCGATTAATATTAACCGAGGCGGGCCCTTATGGCCCCCGCCACGGTTAAATGATTAACCGTGGCGGGCTGTTTATGTCGCCCGCCACGGTTATTTTTTTTGAGTTTTTGTTTTGCTAAAGTTTCTACAATGTTTTAACATTGATATTTAGTTTGTAATGCTTTTTAAAATTCATAGGAGTAGTGGTGCTAGCAATGTACAAGTGTATGAGTAGTGTAGTAGTAGTTGTAGTGTAGTAGTAGTTGTAGCGTAGTAGTAGAAGTGGTGTAGTAGGAGTAATGTAGTAGTAGGAGTAGTAGTGTAGTAAGTAGCCCATTCATCGTAGTAGTGTAGTAGTAGAAGTAGTAAGTAGTCATGTAGTACTAGTAGTATGAGTAGTAGTGTAGTAGTAGGAGCAGTAGTGTACAAGTGTAGGAGTGGTGTAGTAAGTAGTAGTAGTAGTGTAGTAGGAGTTCCATTACAATAAAAGTTAGTTACATAAAAGTTCTCTTTCATCAATAAGTGAGTACATTATTACATAAATGTGTGGCATACATATCATTTTGCTGGAAGTGATCCTATGACGGTCTTCTTCTCACTGTCGGGGCAGAACCAAGGCTTTATCTTGGTCTTGCTCACACGATTCTCGATGATCTTGATCTTGCGTGGATGATCGGTATAGATAGGAAACTCTTCGTAGTTGTTGTATTCTTCGGGACTCTGGACTCCATCGGCTCCCACGATCCTTTGCTTTCCTGACACAACCACATGCTTGTTGGACTCTTTGTTGGACTCCTTGGGCTTCGCGTAGTAGGCTACCTGCGCGACGCGATTTGCGAGTACCCACTCATCATCTTAGTAGCCGACACTATGGAGCTCAACGGTGGTTAGCCCATACTCGTCCACGCCAACCGCCTTCGCCTTGACCCACTGGCACCGGAAGATGGGTATTTGGAGGTCACCGCTGTAGTCAAGTTCCCATATCTCTTCGATCTACCCATAGTATGACTTGATCTCCCCCGTCGCCTCGTCGATGCCCTCATATCGAACACCATTGTTTTGTGCCACGCTCTTTTTGTCCTTCTCTTTTGTGTGGAATTTGTATCCATTGATGTCATACCCTTGCCACGTGGTGATTTGGCTGGACGGGCCGGATGCAAGCTTCGATTCTTTGGTACTTAAATCGGTGGGGATGTCCTGCTTTTGGATCGACGTCGTGAAATTGATCTTGTGTTGTCTCTATACCCATGCCTCCGTGCATCCGTCACTAGTGTGGCGGATCTCGTTCAGGTGCTGATCGACCCACTTGTCCATTGACACTAACTGATTAAGGGCGGCGTGATGGGCTTCTTGCATGATTTCATCTTCTATATTGGTGCGTACTTTCCTCCCCGTGCACCCCATCCCCATTGTTTTGCCTTCGTGCAGATGGACGGGCAGCCCAATAGCATTTCCATCCCGGACGTATCTCGTGCAACAGTTAACAGCCTCCTCTGTTGTGTATGCCTCGATCATGGAGCCCTCCGGGTAAGCACGGTTATGGATGTATCTGTTGAGGGTGGACATGAACCGCTCGTACATCTACATCTGGTTCAAGTAGACAGGCCCTAATTCATGTATCTGATCGACCATGTGGATCATCAGGTGTGGCATAATATCAAAGAAAGACGGTGGGAAGCACATCTCGAGCTAGCAAAGAGTCTCCGCGATGAACTCTTTTAGGACAGGCAGCTCAGCTTCATCGATGACCTTCTGTGTGATACGGTTAAAGAAGTAGGACATGTGCGTGATGACCATCTTCACGTACTCTGGACCAATAACCTTGATCACAATCGGAAGGAACACTGTCAGCATGACATGGCAGTCATGGGAGTTGAAGTTGGTCATTGTGAGGTCTTTCATCGAGACCAGGCTCTTGATGTTGGAAGAGAAACCAGTCGGCACCTTCACAGCCCTAAGCCACTAGCAGAAAGCCCTCCTCTCATCCCTCGTCAGGTTGTAGCTCGCGCCCGGAAGGTCGACTTTATTTCCGCTCTATGCCATCGGGTGGATTTCATGCCTGATGTCCTGGTTCACAAGATTCAGACATGATTTGAGACCATCTTTCGTCTTAGTCTTGATGTCTAGCAGGACCCCGATTGTGCTCTCGAAGAAATTCTTCTCCAGGTGCATGCAGTCGATGGCATGGGGTGTATCTAGCTCCTTCCAGTATGGTAGGAACCTAAAGAAACACGACTGCTTCTTGAATGGAACGGGGGCTGGGGCAGGCTCTGCTTCTTCCTCCGCCACATCCCGCTTTCTCTTCTTCCTTGGCTTCTTTGAACCATCTTCCTCCTCCTTCTTTTCAAACTCGACGTTTATGCCCTTCACCATGTCAAACACCTTCTGCCCGTACCTCATCCTTTTCGGCTCGTCAATCTATTGCTCGGCCTGGTTGTCGAAGTACAAATTCATCGAAGACTGCCAGTACCTGTGCTTCTTGGGGAGGAATCTCCTATGCCTCATGTACACCATCTTCTTGGATGCACTAAGGTAAGTGTAGCAGGTACCGTCAATACAAACTACGCAACCGGTCTTCCCTTTAATCTGCCCCGACAGTGAAAAAAGACCAGGGTAATCAGTGATGGTGACAAAGATGATGGCTTTGAGAGTGAACTCCTTCTTTATGGACGCATCCATCATCTCAACCCCTTCCTCCCAAAGTTTCTTCATATCCTGCATGAGCAGTTCGAGGAACACGTCTATATCATTATCGGGCTGCCTCGGTCCTAAGATAAGCATGGTCAGTAGAAGATACATGCGCTTCTAACATAGGTGCGGAGGTAGGTTGTAGATGGTGAGGGTGACCGGCCAGGTGCTGTGCGAGTTGCTGGGGTCACCGAATGGATTCATCCCGTTGGTACTCAGCGCAAACCTGACGAGGGATGAGAGGAGGGCTTTCTGCTAGTGGCTTAGGGCTGTGAAGGTGCCGACTGGTTTCTCTTCCAACATCAAGAGCCTGGTCTCGATGAAAGACCTCACAATGACCAACTTCAACTCCCATGACTGCCATGTCATGCTGACAGTGTTCCTTCCGATTGTGATCAAGGTTATTGGTCCAGAGTACGTGAAGATGGTCATCACGCACATGTCCTACTTCTTTAACCGTATCACACAGAAGGTCATCGATGAAGCTGAGCTGCCTGTCCTAAAAGAGTTCATCGCGGAGACTCTTTGCTAGCTCGAGATGTGCTTCCCACCGTCTTTCTTTGATATTATGCCACACCTGATGATCCACATGGTCGATCAGATACATGAATTAGGGCCTGTCTACTTGAACCAGATGTAGATGTACGAGCGGTTCATGTCCACCCTCAACAGATACATCCATAACCGTGCTTACCCGGAGGGCTCCATGATCGAGGCATACACAACAGAGGAGGCTGTTAACTGTTGCACGAGATACGTCCGGGATGGAAATGCTATTGGGCTGCCCGTCCATCTGCACGAAGGCAAAACAATGGGGATGGGGTGCACGGGGAGGAAAGTACGCACCAATATAGAAGATGAAATCATGCAAGAAGCCCATCACGCCGCCCTTAATCAGTTAGTGTCAATGGACAAGTGGGTCGATCAGCACCTGAACGAGATCCGCCACACTAGTGACGGATGCACGGAGGCATGGGTATAGAGACAACACAAGATCAATTTCACGACGTCGATCCAAAAGCAGGACATCCCCACCGATTTAAGTACCAAAGAATCGAAGCTTGCATCCGGCCCGTCCAGCCAAATCACCACGTGGCAAGGGTATGACATCAATGGATACAAATTCCACACAAAAGAGAAGGACAAAAAGAGCGTGGCACAAAACAATGGTGTTCGATATGAGGGCATCGACGAGGCGACGGGGGAGATCAAGTCATACTATGGGTAGATCGAAGAGATATGGGAACTTGACTACAGCGGTGACCTCCAAATACCCATCTTCCGGTGCCAGTGGGTCAAGGCGAAGGCGGTTGGCGTGGACGAGTATGGGCTAACCACCGTTGAGCTCCATAGTGTCGGCTACTAAGATGATGAGTGGGTACTCGCAAATCGCGTCGCGCAGGTAGCCTACTACGCGAAGCCCAAGGAGTCCAACAAAGAGTCCAACAAGCATGTGGTTGTGTCAGGAAAGCAAAGGATCGTGGGAGCCGATGGAGTCCAGAGTCCCGAAGAATACAACAACTACGAAGAGTTTCCTATCTATACCGATCATCCACGCAAGATCAAGATCATCGAGAATCGTGTGAGCAAGACCAAGATAAAGCCTTGGTTCTGCCCCGACAGTGAGAAGAAGACCGTCATAGGATCACTTCCAGCAAAATGATATGTATGCCACACATTTATGTAATAATGTACTCACTTATTGATGAAAGAGAACTTTTATGTAACTAACTTTTATTGTAATGGAACTCCTACTACACTACTACTACTACTTACTACACCACTCCTACACTTGTACACTACTGCTCCTACTACTACACTACTACTCATACTACTAGTACTACATGACTACTTACTACTTCTACTACTACACTACTACGATGAATGGGCTACTTACTACACTACTACTCCTACTACTACATTACTCCTACTACACCACTTCTACTACTACGCTACAACTACTACTACACTACAACTACTACTACACTACTCATACACTTGTACATTGCTAGCACCACTACTCCTATGAATTTTAAAAAGCATTACAAACTAAATATCAATGTTAAAACATTGTAGAAACTTTAGCAAAACAAAAACTCAAAAAAAATAACCGTGGCGGGCGACATAAACAGCCCGCCACGGTTAATCATTTAACCGTGGCGGGGGCCATAAGGGCCCGCCTCGGTTAATATTAATCGCGGCGGGTGCCCTAAACCGCCCGCCACGGTAAATGTGGGTCTATATGTACCCCCTGCCTCCCCTTCAACCGGCTAACTCTTCGGCCGCCTCTCCGTCCACCCTAAAGGGCTGCCCGATTTTTCCACAGCCGCCGCCATCACCGCCGCCGGCCTCTGCGTCCCCGTCCCCGTCCCCCACCGCCTCTCCTTCCGGTTGCTCCGGCCCCACTGCCACCACTGAGCTCCGTCTAGGCTACTCTCCGTTCGCCTCTTCGCGCTGCGGTCACCTCGCCGGAACTGTAGCGCCGCCGGCGCCGGCCTCCGCGTCCATGTCCCCGTCCCTGTCCGACTGCTCCGGTCCGCCCGCCACCACTGAGCTCCGTCCGCCTCTTCGCGCGCGACGCGGTGACCTCGACGGAACCCTAGAGGCTCTTTGTCTGGCTACTCGGTCTGCCCGCCACCACCGAGCTTCGTCCGCCTCTTCGTGCACGACGCGGTGACCGCAGCGCGAAGAGGCGAACGGAGAGTAGCCTAGACGGAGCTCAGTGGTGGCAGTGGGGCCGGAGCAACCGGAAGGAGAGGCGGTGGGGGACGGGGACGGGGACGCAGAGGCCGGCGGCGGTGATGGCGGCGGCTGTGGAAAAATCGGGCAGCCCTTTAGGGTGGACGGAGAGGCGGCCGAAGAGTTAGCCGGTTGAAGGGGAGGCAGGGGGTACATATAGACCCACATTTACCGTGGCGGGCGGTTTAGGGCACCCGCCGCGATTAATATTAACCGAGGCGGGCCCTTATGGCCCCCGCCACGGTTAAATGATTAACCGTGGCGGGCTGTTTATGTCGCCCGCCACGGTTATTTTTTTTGAGTTTTTGTTTTGCTAAAGTTTCTACAATGTTTTAACATTGATATTTAGTTTGTAATGCTTTTTAAAATTCATAGGAGTAGTGGTGCTAGCAATGTACAAGTGTATGAGTAGTGTAGTAGTAGTTGTAGTGTAGTAGTAGTTGTAGCGTAGTAGTAGAAGTGGTGTAGTAGGAGTAATGTAGTAGTAGGAGTAGTAGTGTAGTAAGTAGCCCATTCATCGTAGTAGTGTAGTAGTAGAAGTAGTAAGTAGTCATGTAGTACTAGTAGTATGAGTAGTAGTGTAGTAGTAGGAGCAGTAGTGTACAAGTGTAGGAGTGGTGTAGTAAGTAGTAGTAGTAGTGTAGTAGGAGTTCCATTACAATAAAAGTTAGTTACATAAAAGTTCTCTTTCATCAATAAGTGAGTACATTATTACATAAATGTGTGGCATACATATCATTTTGCTGGAAGTGATCCTATGACGGTCTTCTTCTCACTGTCGGGGCAGAACCAAGGCTTTATCTTGGTCTTGCTCACACGATTCTCGATGATCTTGATCTTGCGTGGATGATCGGTATAGATAGGAAACTCTTCGTAGTTGTTGTATTCTTCGGGACTCTGGACTCCATCGGCTCCCACGATCCTTTGCTTTCCTGACACAACCACATGCTTGTTGGACTCTTTGTTGGACTCCTTGGGCTTCGCGTAGTAGGCTACCTGCGCGACGCGATTTGCGAGTACCCACTCATCATCTTAGTAGCCGACACTATGGAGCTCAACGGTGGTTAGCCCATACTCGTCCACGCCAACCGCCTTCGCCTTGACCCACTGGCACCGGAAGATGGGTATTTGGAGGTCACCGCTGTAGTCAAGTTCCCATATCTCTTCGATCTACCCATAGTATGACTTGATCTCCCCCGTCGCCTCGTCGATGCCCTCATATCGAACACCATTGTTTTGTGCCACGCTCTTTTTGTCCTTCTCTTTTGTGTGGAATTTGTATCCATTGATGTCATACCCTTGCCACGTGGTGATTTGGCTGGACGGGCCGGATGCAAGCTTCGATTCTTTGGTACTTAAATCGGTGGGGATGTCCTGCTTTTGGATCGACGTCGTGAAATTGATCTTGTGTTGTCTCTATACCCATGCCTCCGTGCATCCGTCACTAGTGTGGCGGATCTCGTTCAGGTGCTGATCGACCCACTTGTCCATTGACACTAACTGATTAAGGGCGGCGTGATGGGCTTCTTGCATGATTTCATCTTCTATATTGGTGCGTACTTTCCTCCCCGTGCACCCCATCCCCATTGTTTTGCCTTCGTGCAGATGGACGGGCAGCCCAATAGCATTTCCATCCCGGACGTATCTCGTGCAACAGTTAACAGCCTCCTCTGTTGTGTATGCCTCGATCATGGAGCCCTCCGGGTAAGCACGGTTATGGATGTATCTGTTGAGGGTGGACATGAACCGCTCGTACATCTACATCTGGTTCAAGTAGACAGGCCCTAATTCATGTATCTGATCGACCATGTGGATCATCAGGTGTGGCATAATATCAAAGAAAGACGGTGGGAAGCACATCTCGAGCTAGCAAAGAGTCTCCGCGATGAACTCTTTTAGGACAGGCAGCTCAGCTTCATCGATGACCTTCTGTGTGATACGGTTAAAGAAGTAGGACATGTGCGTGATGACCATCTTCACGTACTCTGGACCAATAACCTTGATCACAATCGGAAGGAACACTGTCAGCATGACATGGCAGTCATGGGAGTTGAAGTTGGTCATTGTGAGGTCTTTCATCGAGACCAGGCTCTTGATGTTGGAAGAGAAACCAGTCGGCACCTTCACAGCCCTAAGCCACTAGCAGAAAGCCCTCCTCTCATCCCTCGTCAGGTTTGCGCTGAGTACCAACGGGATGAATCCATTCGGTGACCCCAGCAACTCGCACAGCACCTGGCCGGTCACCCTCACCATCTACAACCTACCTCCGCACCTATGTTAGAAGCGCATGTATCTTCTACTGACCATGCTTATCTTAGGACCGAGGCAGCCCGATAATGATATAGACGTGTTCCTCGAACTGCTCATGCAGGATATGAAGAAACTTTGGGAGGAAGGGGTTGAGATGATGGATGCGTCCATAAAGAAGGAGTTCACTCTCAAAGCCATCATCTTTGTCACCATCACTGATTACCCTGGTCTTTTTTCACTGTCGGGGCAGATTAAAGGGAAGACCGGTTGCGTAGTTTGTATTGACGGTACCTGCTACACTTACCTTAGTGCATCCAAGAAGATGGTGTACATGAGGCATAGGAGATTCCTCCCCAAGAAGCACAGGTACTGGCAGTCTTCGATGAATTTGTACTTCGACAACCAGGCCGAGCAATAGATTGACGAGCCGAAAAGGATGAGGTACGGGCAGAAGGTGTTTGACATGGTGAAGGGCATAAACGTCGAGTTTGAAAAGAAGGAGGAGGAAGATGGTTCAAAGAAGCCAAGGAAGAAGAGAAAGCGGGATGTGGCGGAGGAAGAAGCAGAGCCTGCCCCAGCCCCCGTTCCATTCAAGAAGCAGTCGTGTTTCTTTAGGTTCCTACCATACTGGAAGGAGCTAGATACACCCCATGCCATCGACTGCATGCACCTGGAGAAGAATTTCTTCGAGAGCACAATCGGGGTCCTGCTAGACATCAAGACTAAGACGAAAGATGGTCTCAAATCATGTCTGAATCTTGTGAACCAGGACATCAGGCATGAAATCCACCCGATGGCATAGAGCGGAAATAAAGTCGACCTTCCGGGCGCGAGCTACAACCTGACGAGGGATGAGAGGAGGGCTTTCTGCTAGTGGCTTAGGGCTGTGAAGGTGCCGACTGGTTTCTCTTCCAACATCAAGAGCCTGGTCTCGATGAAAGACCTCACAATGACCAACTTCAACTCCCATGACTGCCATGTCATGCTGACAGTGTTCCTTCCGATTGTGATCAAGGTTATTGGTCCAGAGTACGTGAAGATGGTCATCACGCACATGTCCTACTTCTTTAACCGTATCACACAGAAGGTCATCGATGAAGCTGAGCTGCCTGTCCTAAAAGAGTTCATCGCGGAGACTCTTTGCTAGCTCGAGATGTGCTTCCCACCGTCTTTCTTTGATATTATGCCACACCTGATGATCCACATGGTCGATCAGATACATGAATTAGGGCCTGTCTACTTGAACCAGATGTAGATGTACGAGCGGTTCATGTCCACCCTCAACAGATACATCCATAACCGTGCTTACCCGGAGGGCTCCATGATCGAGGCATACACAACAGAGGAGGCTGTTAACTGTTGCACGAGATACGTCCGGGATGGAAATGCTATTGGGCTGCCCGTCCATCTGCACGAAGGCAAAACAATGGGGATGGGGTGCACGGGGAGGAAAGTACGCACCAATATAGAAGATGAAATCATGCAAGAAGCCCATCACGCCGCCCTTAATCAGTTAGTGTCAATGGACAAGTGGGTCGATCAGCACCTGAACGAGATCCGCCACACTAGTGACGGATGCACGGAGGCATGGGTATAGAGACAACACAAGATCAATTTCACGACGTCGATCCAAAAGCAGGACATCCCCACCGATTTAAGTACCAAAGAATCGAAGCTTGCATCCGGCCCGTCCAGCCAAATCACCACGTGGCAAGGGTATGACATCAATGGATACAAATTCCACACAAAAGAGAAGGACAAAAAGAGCGTGGCACAAAACAATGGTGTTCGATATGAGGGCATCGACGAGGCGACGGGGGAGATCAAGTCATACTATGGGTAGATCGAAGAGATATGGGAACTTGACTACAGCGGTGACCTCCAAATACCCATCTTCCGGTGCCAGTGGGTCAAGGCGAAGGCGGTTGGCGTGGACGAGTATGGGCTAACCACCGTTGAGCTCCATAGTGTCGGCTACTAAGATGATGAGTGGGTACTCGCAAATCGCGTCGCGCAGGTAGCCTACTACGCGAAGCCCAAGGAGTCCAACAAAGAGTCCAACAAGCATGTGGTTGTGTCAGGAAAGCAAAGGATCGTGGGAGCCGATGGAGTCCAGAGTCCCGAAGAATACAACAACTACGAAGAGTTTCCTATCTATACCGATCATCCACGCAAGATCAAGATCATCGAGAATCGTGTGAGCAAGACCAAGATAAAGCCTTGGTTCTGCCCCGACAGTGAGAAGAAGACCGTCATAGGATCACTTCCAGCAAAATGATATGTATGCCACACATTTATGTAATAATGTACTCACTTATTGATGAAAGAGAACTTTTATGTAACTAACTTTTATTGTAATGGAACTCCTACTACACTACTACTACTACTTACTACACCACTCCTACACTTGTACACTACTGCTCCTACTACTACACTACTACTCATACTACTAGTACTACATGACTACTTACTACTTCTACTACTACACTACTACGATGAATGGGCTACTTACTACACTACTACTCCTACTACTACATTACTCCTACTACACCACTTCTACTACTACGCTACAACTACTACTACACTACAACTACTACTACACTACTCATACACTTGTACATTGCTAGCACCACTACTCCTATGAATTTTAAAAAGCATTACAAACTAAATATCAATGTTAAAACATTGTAGAAACTTTAGCAAAACAAAAACTCAAAAAAAATAACCGTGGCGGGCGTTTAGGCAGCCCGCCGCGGATTAATATTAACCGA
>JAHUYU010002138.1:0-19526 GCA_030439765.1 Tripidium arundinaceum | reverse complement strand
CTCTATGGAGTATTTAAGTTAGGCTCTTAACCATATAAGATCTAAAAATTGAAAAAAACTCTTATAAAAGGAATAGGATCGTATCTTAAGAGTCACTTAACTTTTTAGTATGTGTCCGCCCATAATTTTGCGAGTTTACCTAAAGCCACTAGGCATTGTTCAATATATTGAGGTATACGAATTTTCATGAGATTTCAGGAACTTCACAATTTCAAATCGACCACCAAATTATTGTATTATGGTCCCAAATAAACATCAGCACTCCAAATATCCATTGGCAAAAAAATCCATTATCCATGGCGTGGTGCCTCGTGCCTTCAACAAGGCGCCGCAAAGTCGCGCTTGTCTTTTAGTTCACATCGAACAAACATTAGGCTTTTCTTTATAGGCTTGGAATAGAATGGATTGGAGGAGCACACTCTCGAGTTACAACTTTATTTGCTTAATTAAATCCCACTCTCCACCAACCCACATGAGGCATGCACACTACTAGGAAAATGATTTTCATAGGTGGGAGGCTTTTTTTAGACGGGTCAATATAGAACCGCCTCCACAACGAGCCGCCTCTAAGATATATTTTTAGAGGTGGATACTGTTTCTGGCCGCCTCTAAAGATGCCCCTATTTTTAGAGGCGGCTGACCGTCTCTAAAAATTTGAGCTGCATAGTAAATTTGATTTTTTCAAGCAATCTCGGATGGAGAAGTGATCAAAACAAAAGTTGTAGATCTCGGAAAGTTATGAAACTTTGTAGTTGACAATTTTTTCATTTGAAATCATCTATGCATGAAAAGTTACGTTTGAATTTCTAATATTTGAAATTTGAATTTTTCAAACGACCTCGGATGGAGAAATGAAGAAAACAAAAGTTATAGATCTCAAAAGGTTAAACAACTTTGTATTTGACAACCTTTTCATTTGAAACCATCTATCTAAGGAAAAATACGTTTGAATTTCCTCACACGTGAAATTCGAATTTTTCAAACAATCTCAGATGGAGAAACGACCAAAACAAAAGCTGTAGATCTCAAAAAGTTAAACAACTTTATAGTTGACAACTTTTTCATTTAAAATCATATATCCATGAAAATTCGTATACCTCAATATATTGAACAATGCCTAGTGGCTTTAGGTAAACTCGCAAAATTATGGGCGGACACATACTAAAAAGTTAAGTGACTCTTAAGATACGATCCTATTCCTTTTATAAGAGTTTTTTTCAATTTTTAGATCTTATATGGTTAAGAGCCTAACTTAAATACTCCATAGAAAAAGATTTAAATAGTTTATTCATGACGAGTAACATAGACCATTGCTAACTGCTATGTATTCACACAAGGTTTAGATTTTGGAAGATAAAATTGAGATGTAAAACATTATATGTTCCGTTGTTTGGGACTGTTGTTAAACTGGTTTTTAGCCAGCCATATAATAATAAAACTGATTTCAATCTTGAATAAATCAAACTTCTTTTCTAGAGGAAAAGGAAAAAAATTACTACCCTGGACAATACTGTCTAATCTCGCTTTAGTTAACAATCACATATAGCTAATGCTCCAATTATATTATTTTTTGTGGTGGAGATTGTTGAGAACAGCACAAGACATTGCGTGATTGAATCCATATAGCCTGTGCCAAATTGCCCGACAAGAAATTGATGTAAGGATATGCTCGATGTGTCTGGTCCAACCTGTTGAATATTAGTGTTTATGTCAATATCTTTTTTTTTGGAATTAAATAGCAAGTGTAAAATCTCAATGGCTATTTGAAGACTAGTAGTCCCACTATTCCAAATTATAATACGTTTTGGCTTTTCTAGATACATTGATTGAGCTATGTATCTAGATATAAAGTGCACGGCAAAATTTATGTATCTAGAAATGCTAAAACGACTTATAATTTGGAATGGAGGGAGTAGTTCTGATAGCACACAAAACGGGATCATATGTTCCGGACAGTGTCCAGTATTTTTCTATAAATTACATGGAATTTGTGGATAGCATTTATATCTCCAGAAAAATTTAAGAAACAAATGAGGAAATTGAAGACTTAAGTACGTTCAAAGTTCAAACATAACAGCTAGCTAGCTTATCCTCTCCACGTTACCAACCAACGAGGCCTATACAGGATCCTTCTTTCTCCTCGGCACAACTGGGCACCGGCACTGGGTAGTTGGCACAGGATGACATCCCGCCCTGTGGCCTCGGCGGTAGGCCCAACGGCCCAAGGGCGCACCCATATCCGCGGATAGTGACCTACGGCGCCGGTGGCCTTGGCCATGACCTTGGCACGCGCATGTGCAGGGGACGACGACATGTGCAGGGGAGGGGGAGGCAGGGGGGACGGCATGTGTCCGCGTGGGGCGGTTCATTCGACTCCCAGGCCAGTGCAGCGGACGCTGCAGGACATGCGTAGCTGCTGCAGGACTCCAGCAGTCCAGCCCCTGCGGCTAGAACAGTGTAGGCGAGCGGCCTGAGGAGGAGAGGCTAGGATAAGGAGCTCGCTGCAGAGCGAACACGGGGCGTCAGGCCGTCAGCGTCACGGTGCTAGGATCTTGGTGCGGGGATGATTCACGCGTGCTTGGTGGAGCGCCGAGGCGAACTGGATTTGGGTCCAGCTGTTAGCTGTCACGCCCAGAAAACGTACCCAGGCGTGGTCTCCCGAGCACCACCCGCAACTCACTACTATAGATTCGAGCATGAGTGCCGGATAGGATATGATTGGATATCGACATCATAAATATACGATTTGAGTATTCGGATACGGATACGGTATCGGATGTTGAATATCCGGACTCGGATACGGACAGATCTGAACCCCTTTAAACGGATTCGGTCTCGAATACGGTCGGAAAATATCCGTACCGTTTTCACCCCTAGTGCCAGGTACTAATGAACCGACAGTGGTGATTCTTTACTGCCGGTTTATAGCTTAACAAGAAGAAAATGATTAGGGTCCATTTAAACCAGTAGTAAAAATCCACATCACTGTCGGTTGGTGGTATGAACCGGCTGTGATATATCACTACCGGTTTGTGACTTAAGCCGGTAGTAGAGTGGTCCTATCACTGTCGGTTTCAACTGAACCGGTAGTGGGTTGTGATATCACTGTCGGTTTGTTGTTTGACCCGGCACTGATATACCACAATACAAAAGTCAGCGTCCTCTCCTCTCTCCTCTCTGTCCCATCGTCCCAAGCATAGATCATCAAGGAGAGGCGCGTTTTCCCCACTCTCCCTTTATTGTTGCGGCCGCTCTTCACCAAAATGTTCAATGAAACTCTTGGATTTTCAAACATGGACATGATCTTCTTGTTTTAAGGTTATTAATAAGTATATACACTCCTTTGGATTTGTAGCTTTACAATGGTTTAGTGTGGCTAGATTGTTTGATTCTCATTCTAGTTGTTTAATTTCTCCATTTTAGAGAACACATTTCAATTGGATCTTTAGGAAGACATCCAAATTATGGTGAATCCACCTTCCAAAAGGTTAGTGTCTATGAACCTATTTTAATTTCTACCAAATTATATGGTGGTTTTGATGATTGCTATGGACACCTACCAATTTTGATTTTGATGAGCAAATCCATGTGACACCTACCAACCCATTGTTTGGAGCTACATTGTTGTTCATGATCAAGTCTCAAATTTTTTTGGTAATTTGTGTCTCCATTTTTATGCGGCATGGAGTAGAATAATTGTTCTTCATTACTGTAGAATAATTGTTTTCTATGGGGCTACCTATTTCAATTTTTATGGGGCTACCAATTTCTATTTTTCTTTAATTTGTGTAAAATAATTGGTTTTCAAAATGGGGCGACCAATTTCAATTATCTTAGAATAAATTGTAGTTTTGAGCTACCAATAATGTTATTCATAAAGGCTCTAAATTTTATTTTTCTATAATTACTCTCCCTATTTTTTCTGTGCAGAGATGGATCGAGGATGGATGTACGGTCTGCCATGTACGGACCGACGGTACTTGACGGGCATTGAAGACTTCATTAAGGTCGCCAGAGCCAATGTTGGGGACTCACATCAGCATGTATTCTGCCCGTGCAAAGATTACAAAAATACAAGAAAATGGGGTGATGTGGAGCATATACGATTGCACTTGATTACCAGGGGGTTCATGAGAGACTACACGATATGGAGTATGCATGGGGAGGTTGGTCAGAAAGTTCCACAAGAAAACAATGATGATATGACCAAGCCTGGCGTAGCCCTCCACGAGGCTGTGGCTACCGATTACACAGAACCTGTGGCTACCAATGATGATGTGTTTAGAAATACGTTAGCTGACGACACCGAGAAAAACGATGGCATTTCTCAGCTGCTACATGATGTGCAGGGCGGATTCCTTAGTGCTACACAGTTGAGAAAGCTAGAGATAATAAGAAAGGATGGCAAAACACCATTGTATCGAGGTTGCCCAGTGAGCAAGCTGGAAGCCGACATCATGCTATTAAAGTTCAAATTTACGCATGGATTAAGCGATAAAGGCTTCGATGACCAGTTAGGTGTAGTGAGGAAACTGCTCTCAGCCCCTAACGAGTTGCTAGAAAAAACATACCTGGCCAAGCAAATGATCTACCCAATCGGCCTCGAGGTTGAGAAAATCCATGCGTGTTCCAATGATTGCATATTGTACCGTGGAGACAAATACAAAGACGTGGATGCGTGTCCCAAGTGTAAAGCTCCACGATACAAGTAAGGGCCGTCAAATGAGGGTAGCAAGACCAGAAGAGGGCCCGTAAAGGTCGTATGGTATTTCCCTATAGCTCTCCGGGAGCATAGGTTGTTTGCAAATGCAAAGTCAGCCAAGCTGTTACGCTGGCATGGCGAAGAGCGTAAGAAAGATACAATGTTGAGGCACCCCGCCAATGGGTTGGACTGGAGGACTGTCAATACTATGTGCTATAAGAACATCGGTGAAGAGGTAAGGCACCTTTGGTTTGGTTTGAGCACAGATGGGATGAATTCGTTTGACCAGGTTAGAAGCAATCATAGCACCTGGCCAGTGACGCTCTGTATATGCAACCTTCCACCTTGGCTTTGTATGAAGCGGTCGTACATCCAGATCCCACTACTGATCCAAGGGCCCAAACAACCTGGGAATGACATCGATGTGTTTCTAGAACCAGTGATCGATGAACTATTAGAGATGTGATAGAAGTGTGTGGAGGATGTTTGGGATGAGTACAAAAAAGAACATGTCATGATCAAGGTAGTACTTATCGCTACAATCACCGATCTGCCAGGGCGAAGTTGCTTGTCTGGAGAGAAGACAAAAGGATACATTGGATATGTCGAGTGCTTGGATGAGACTGATGTAGTACATCTACCAGAAAACAAGAAGATGGTCTATATGGGACACTGTAGGTTCCTACCTAAGGATCACCCTTACCGCAGGAACAGAAAGGATTTTAACGAGACTATTGAAAAACGTGGACCTCCAAAATATCAAGACGGGAAACAGATACTTAAACAAGTAAGCAAACTCAATAATGTTGTCCTTGGGAAGGGGGAAGGGGCAGTACCAGCGCCAGCCAGTCATATTTGGAAGAAAAAATTAATGTTTTGGAAACTACCTTACTGGCCACTTTTGAGTGTACGTCACACTGTCTTGATCCCATGCACATTACTAAAAACGTGTACGGTAACATACTTGACACCTTGATGAACACCGGGGGGGCAGCGAAGGATTCACTCGCGACACGCAAGGACATGCAACACCTGGGACTCAAGAAGGAGTTGCATCCAGTAACTCTTGAGGATGGCTGGGTGCCTCAACATTGTATCTTTCTTACGCTCTTCGCCATGCCAGCGTAACAGCTTGGCTGACTTTGCATTTGCAAACAACCTATGCTCCCGGAGAGCTATAGGGAAATACCATACGACCTTTACGGGCCCTCTTCTGGTCTTGCTACCCTCATTTGACGGCCCTTACTTGTATCGTGGAGCTTTACACTTGGGACACGCATCCACGTCTTTGTATTTGTCTCCACGGTACAATATGCAATCATTGGAACACGCATGGATTTTCTCAACCTCGAGGCCGATTGGGTAGATCATTTGCTTGGCCAGGTATGTTTTTTCTAGCAACTCGTTAGGGGCTGAGAGCAGTTTCCTCACTACACCTAACTGGTCATCGAAGCCTTTATCGCTTAATCCATGCGTAAATTTGAACTTTAATAGCATGATGTCGGCTTCCAGCTTGCTCACTGGGCAACCTCGATACAATGGTGTTTTGCCATCCTTTCTTATTATCTCTAGCTTTCTCAACTGTGTAGCACTAAGGAATCCGCCCTGCACATCATGTAGCAGCTGAGAAATGCCATCGTTTTTCTCGGTGTCGTCAGCTAACGTATTTCTAAACACATCATCATTGGTAGCCACAGGTTCTGTGTAATCGGTAGCCACAGCCTCGTGGAGGGCTACGCCAGGCTTGGTCATATCATCATTGTTTTCTTGTGGAACTTTCTGACCAACCTCCCCATGCATACTCCATATCGTGTAGTCTCTCATGAACCCCCTGGTAATCAAGTGCAATCGTATATGCTCCACATCACCCCATTTTCTTGTATTTTTGTAATCTTTGCACGGGCAGAATACATGCTGATGTGAGTCCCCAACATTGGCTCTGGCGACCTTAATGAAGTCTTCAATGCCCGTCAAGTACCGTCGGTCCGTACATGGCAGACCGTACATCCATCCTCGATCCATCTCTGCACAGAAAAAATAGGGAGAGTAATTATAGAAAAATAAAATTTAGAGCCTTTATGAATAACATTATTGGTAGCTCAAAACTACAATTTATTCTAAGATAATTGAAATTGGTCGCCCCATTTTGAAAACCAATTATTTTACACAAATTAAAGAAAAATAGAAATTGGTAGCCCCATAAAAATTGAAATAGGTAGCCCCATAGAAAACAATTATTCTACAGTAATGAAGAACAATTATTCTACTCCATGCCGCATAAAAATGGAGACACAAATTACCAAAAAAATTTGAGACTTGATCATGAACAACAATGTAGCTCCAAACAATGGGTTGGTAGGTGTCACATGGATTTGCTCATCAAAATCAAAATTGGTAGGTGTCCATAGCAATCATCAAAACCACCATATAATTTGGTAGAAATTAAAATAGGTTCATAGACACTAACCTTTTGGAAGGTGGATTCACCATAATTTGGATGTCTTCCTAAAGATCCAATTGAAATGTGTTCTCTAAAATGGAGAAATTAAACAACTAGAATGAGAATCAAACAATCTAGCCACACTAAACCATTGTAAAGCTACAAATCCAAAGGAGTGTATATACTTATTAATAACCTTAAAACAAGAAGATCATGTCCATGTTTGAAAATCCAAGAGTTTCATTGAACATTTTGGTGAAGAGCGGCCGCAACAATAAAGGGAGAGTGGGGAAAACGCGCCTCTCCTTGATGATCTATGCTTGGGACGATGGGACAGAGAGGAGAGAGGAGAGGACGCTGACTTTTGTATTGTGGTATATCAGTGCCGGGTCAAACAACAAACCGACAGTGATATCACAACCCACTACCGGTTCAGTTGAAACCGACAGTGATAGGACCACTCTACTACCGGCTTAAGTCACAAACCGGTAGTGATATATCACAGCCGGTTCATACCACCAACCGACAGTGATGTGGATTTTTACTACTGGTTTAAATGGACCCTAATCATTTTCTTCTTGTTAAGCTATAAACCGGCAGTAAAGAATCACCACTGTCGGTTCATTAGTACCTGGCACTAGGGGTGAAAACGGTACGGATATTTTCCGACCGTATTCGAGACCGAATCCGTTTAAAGGGGTTCAGATCTGTCCGTATCCGAGTCCGGATATTCAACATCCGATACCGTATCCGTATCCGAATACTCAAATCGTATATTTATGATGTCGATATCCAATCATATCCTATCCGGCACTCATGCTCGAATCTATAGTAGTGAGTTGCGGGTGGTGCTCGGGAGACCACGCCTGGGTACGTTTTCTGGGCGTGACAGCTAACAGCTGGACCCAAATCCAGTTCGCCTCGGCGCTCCACCAAGCACGCGTGAATCATCCCCGCACCAAGATCCTAGCACCGTGACGCTGACGGCCTGACGCCCCGTGTTCGCTCTGCAGCGAGCTCCTTATCCTAGCCTCTCCTCCTCAGGCCGCTCGCCTACACTGTTCTAGCCGCAGGGGCTGGACTGCTGGAGTCCTGCAGCAGCTACGCATGTCCTGCAGCGTCCGCTGCACTGGCCTGGGAGTCGAATGAACCGCCCCACGCGGACACATGCCGTCCCCCCTGCCTCCCCCTCCCCTGCACATGTCGTCGTCCCCTGCACATGCGCGTGCCAAGGTCATGGCCAAGGCCACCGGCGCCGTAGGTCACTATCCGCGGATATGGGTGCGCCCTTGGGCCGTTGGGCCTACCGCCGAGGCCACAGGGCGGGATGTCATCCTGTGCCAACTACCCAGTGCCGGTGCCCAGTTGTGCCGAGGAGAAAGAAGGATCCTGTATAGGCCTCGTTGGTTGGTAACGTGGAGAGGATAAGCTAGCTAGCTGTTATGTTTGAACTTTGAACGTACTTAAGTCTTCAATTTCCTCATTTGTTTCTTAAATTTTTCTGGAGATATAAATGCTATCCACAAATTCCATGTAATTTATAGAAAAATACTGGACACTGTCCGGAACATATGATCCCGTTTTGTGTGCTATCAGAACTACTCCCTCCATTCCAAATTATAAGTCGTTTTAGCATTTCTAGATACATAAATTTTGCCGTGCACTTTATATCTAGATACATAGCTCAATCAATGTATCTAGAAAAGCCAAAACGTATTATAATTTGGAATAGTGGGACTACTAGTCTTCAAATAGCCATTGAGATTTTACACTTGCTATTTAATTCCAAAAAAAAAGATATTGACATAAACACT
This sequence comes from Tripidium arundinaceum, assembly GCA_030439765.1. Classification (NCBI taxonomy): domain Eukaryota; kingdom Viridiplantae; phylum Streptophyta; class Magnoliopsida; order Poales; family Poaceae; genus Tripidium; species Tripidium arundinaceum. Next base: position 10,570 of record JAHUYU010002138.1, on the reverse strand, counting down.
AATATTCAACAGGTTGGACCAGACACATCGAGCATATCCTTACATCAATTTCTTGTCGGGCAATTTGGCACAGGCTATATGGATTCAATCACGCAATGTCTTGTGCTGTTCTCAACAATCTCCACCACAAAAAATAATATAATTGGAGCATTAGCTATATGTGATTGTTAACTAAAGCGAGATTAGACAGTATTGTCCAGGGTAGTAATTTTTTTCCTTTTCCTCTAGAAAAGAAGTTTGATTTATTCAAGATTGAAATCAGTTTTATTATTATATGGCTGGCTAAAAACCAGTTTAACAACAGTCCCAAACAACGGAACATATAATGTTTTACATCTCAATTTTATCTTCCAAAATCTAAACCTTGTGTGAATACATAGCAGTTAGCAATGGTCTATGTTACTCGTCATGAATAAACTATTTAAATCTTTTTCTATGGAGTATTTAAGTTAGGCTCTTAACCATATAAGATCTAAAAATTGAAAAAAACTCTTATAAAAGGAATAGGATCGTATCTTAAGAGTCACTTAACTTTTTAGTATGTGTCCGCCCATAATTTTGCGAGTTTACCTAAAGCCACTAGGCATTGTTCAATATATTGAGGTATACGAATTTTCATGGATATATGATTTTAAATGAAAAAGTTGTCAACTATAAAGTTGTTTAACTTTTTGAGATCTACAGCTTTTGTTTTGGTCGTTTCTCCATCTGAGATTGTTTGAAAAATTCGAATTTCACGTGTGAGGAAATTCAAACGTATTTTTCCTTAGATAGATGGTTTCAAATGAAAAGGTTGTCAAATACAAAGTTGTTTAACCTTTTGAGATCTATAACTTTTGTTTTCTTCATTTCTCCATCCGAGGTCGTTTGAAAATTCAAATTTCAAATATTAGAAATTCAAACGTAACTTTTCATGCATAGATGATTTCAAATGAAAAAATTGTCAACTACAAAGTTTCATAACTTTCCGAGATCTACAACTTTTGTTTTGATCACTTCTCCATCCGAGATTGCTTGAAAAAATCAAATTTACTATGCAGCTCAAATTTTTAGAGACGGTCAGCCGCCTCTAAAAATAGGGGCATCTTTAGAGGCGGCCAGAAACAGTATCCACCTCTAAAAATATATCTTAGAGGCGGCTCGTTGTGGAGGCGGTTCTATATTGACCCGTCTAAAAAAAGCCTCCCACCTATGAAAATCATTTTCCTAGTAGTGTGCATGCCTCATGTGGGTTGGTGGAGAGTGGGATTTAATTAAGCAAATAAAGTTGTAACTCGAGAGTGTGCTCCTCCAATCCATTCTATTCCAAGCCTATAAAGAAAAGCCTAATGTTTGTTCGATGTGAACTAAAAGACAAGCGCGACTTTGCGGCGCCTTGTTGAAGGCACGAGGCACCACGCCATGGATAATGGATTTTTTTGCCAATGGATATTTGGAGTGCTGATGTTTATTTGGGACCATAATACAATAATTTGGTGGTCGATTTGAAATTGTGAAGTTCCTGAAATCTCATGAAAATTCGTATACCTCAATATATTGAACAATGCCTAGTGGCTTTAGGTAAACTCGCAAAATTATGGGCGGACACATACTAAAAAGTTAAGTGACTCTTAAGATACGATCCTATTCCTTTTATAAGAGTTTTTTTCAATTTTTAGATCTTATATGGTTAAGAGCCTAACTTAAATACTCCATAGAAAAAGATTTAAATAGTTTATTCATGACGAGTAACATAGACCATTGCTAACTGCTATGTATTCACACAAGGTTTAGATTTTGGAAGATAAAATTGAGATGTAAAACATTATATGTTCCGTTGTTTGGGACTGTTGTTAAACTGGTTTTTAGCCAGCCATATAATAATAAAACTGATTTCAATCTTGAATAAATCAAACTTCTTTTCTAGAGGAAAAGGAAAAAAATTACTACCCTGGACAATACTGTCTAATCTCGCTTTAGTTAACAATCACATATAGCTAATGCTCCAATTATATTATTTTTTGTGGTGGAGATTGTTGAGAACAGCACAAGACATTGCGTGATTGAATCCATATAGCCTGTGCCAAATTGCCCGACAAGAAATTGATGTAAGGATATGCTCGATGTGTCTGGTCCAACCTGTTGAATATTAGTGTTTATGTCAATATCTTTTTTTTTGGAATTAAATAGCAAGTGTAAAATCTCAATGGCTATTTGAAGACTAGTAGTCCCACTATTCCAAATTATAATACGTTTTGGCTTTTCTAGATACATTGATTGAGCTATGTATCTAGATATAAAGTGCACGGCAAAATTTATGTATCTAGAAATGCTAAAACGACTTATAATTTGGAATGGAGGGAGTAGTTCTGATAGCACACAAAACGGGATCATATGTTCCGGACAGTGTCCAGTATTTTTCTATAAATTACATGGAATTTGTGGATAGCATTTATATCTCCAGAAAAATTTAAGAAACAAATGAGGAAATTGAAGACTTAAGTACGTTCAAAGTTCAAACATAACAGCTAGCTAGCTTATCCTCTCCACGTTACCAACCAACGAGGCCTATACAGGATCCTTCTTTCTCCTCGGCACAACTGGGCACCGGCACTGGGTAGTTGGCACAGGATGACATCCCGCCCTGTGGCCTCGGCGGTAGGCCCAACGGCCCAAGGGCGCACCCATATCCGCGGATAGTGACCTACGGCGCCGGTGGCCTTGGCCATGACCTTGGCACGCGCATGTGCAGGGGACGACGACATGTGCAGGGGAGGGGGAGGCAGGGGGGGACGGCATGTGTCCGCGTGGGGCGGTTCATTCGACTCCCAGGCCAGTGCAGCGGACGCTGCAGGACATGCGTAGCTGCTGCAGGACTCCAGCAGTCCAGCCCCTGCGGCTAGAACAGTGTAGGCGAGCGGCCTGAGGAGGAGAGGCTAGGATAAGGAGCTCGCTGCAGAGCGAACACGGGGCGTCAGGCCGTCAGCGTCACGGTGCTAGGATCTTGGTGCGGGGATGATTCACGCGTGCTTGGTGGAGCGCCGAGGCGAACTGGATTTGGGTCCAGCTGTTAGCTGTCACGCCCAGAAAACGTACCCAGGCGTGGTCTCCCGAGCACCACCCGCAACTCACTACTATAGATTCGAGCATGAGTGCCGGATAGGATATGATTGGATATCGACATCATAAATATACGATTTGAGTATTCGGATACGGATACGGTATCGGATGTTGAATATCCGGACTCGGATACGGACAGATCTGAACCCCTTTAAACGGATTCGGTCTCGAATACGGTCGGAAAATATCCGTACCGTTTTCACCCCTAGTGCCAGGTACTAATGAACCGACAGTGGTGATTCTTTACTGCCGGTTTATAGCTTAACAAGAAGAAAATGATTAGGGTCCATTTAAACCAGTAGTAAAAATCCACATCACTGTCGGTTGGTGGTATGAACCGGCTGTGATATATCACTACCGGTTTGTGACTTAAGCCGGTAGTAGAGTGGTCCTATCACTGTCGGTTTCAACTGAACCGGTAGTGGGTTGTGATATCACTGTCGGTTTGTTGTTTGACCCGGCACTGATATACCACAATACAAAAGTCAGCGTCCTCTCCTCTCTCCTCTCTGTCCCATCGTCCCAAGCATAGATCATCAAGGAGAGGCGCGTTTTCCCCACTCTCCCTTTATTGTTGCGGCCGCTCTTCACCAAAATGTTCAATGAAACTCTTGGATTTTCAAACATGGACATGATCTTCTTGTTTTAAGGTTATTAATAAGTATATACACTCCTTTGGATTTGTAGCTTTACAATGGTTTAGTGTGGCTAGATTGTTTGATTCTCATTCTAGTTGTTTAATTTCTCCATTTTAGAGAACACATTTCAATTGGATCTTTAGGAAGACATCCAAATTATGGTGAATCCACCTTCCAAAAGGTTAGTGTCTATGAACCTATTTTAATTTCTACCAAATTATATGGTGGTTTTGATGATTGCTATGGACACCTACCAATTTTGATTTTGATGAGCAAATCCATGTGACACCTACCAACCCATTGTTTGGAGCTACATTGTTGTTCATGATCAAGTCTCAAATTTTTTTTGGTAATTTGTGTCTCCATTTTTATGCGGCATGGAGTAGAATAATTGTTCTTCATTACTGTAGAATAATTGTTTTCTATGGGGCTACCTATTTCAATTTTTATGGGGCTACCAATTTCTATTTTTCTTTAATTTGTGTAAAATAATTGGTTTTCAAAATGGGGGCGACCAATTTCAATTATCTTAGAATAAATTGTAGTTTTGAGCTACCAATAATGTTATTCATAAAGGCTCTAAATTTTATTTTTCTATAATTACTCTCCCTATTTTTTCTGTGCAGAGATGGATCGAGGATGGATGTACGGTCTGCCATGTACGGACCGACGGTACTTGACGGGCATTGAAGACTTCATTAAGGTCGCCAGAGCCAATGTTGGGGACTCACATCAGCATGTATTCTGCCCGTGCAAAGATTACAAAAATACAAGAAAATGGGGTGATGTGGAGCATATACGATTGCACTTGATTACCAGGGGGTTCATGAGAGACTACACGATATGGAGTATGCATGGGGAGGTTGGTCAGAAAGTTCCACAAGAAAACAATGATGATATGACCAAGCCTGGCGTAGCCCTCCACGAGGCTGTGGCTACCGATTACACAGAACCTGTGGCTACCAATGATGATGTGTTTAGAAATACGTTAGCTGACGACACCGAGAAAAACGATGGCATTTCTCAGCTGCTACATGATGTGCAGGGCGGATTCCTTAGTGCTACACAGTTGAGAAAGCTAGAGATAATAAGAAAGGATGGCAAAACACCATTGTATCGAGGTTGCCCAGTGAGCAAGCTGGAAGCCGACATCATGCTATTAAAGTTCAAATTTACGCATGGATTAAGCGATAAAGGCTTCGATGACCAGTTAGGTGTAGTGAGGAAACTGCTCTCAGCCCCTAACGAGTTGCTAGAAAAAACATACCTGGCCAAGCAAATGATCTACCCAATCGGCCTCGAGGTTGAGAAAATCCATGCGTGTTCCAATGATTGCATATTGTACCGTGGAGACAAATACAAAGACGTGGATGCGTGTCCCAAGTGTAAAGCTCCACGATACAAGTAAGGGCCGTCAAATGAGGGTAGCAAGACCAGAAGAGGGCCCGTAAAGGTCGTATGGTATTTCCCTATAGCTCTCCGGGAGCATAGGTTGTTTGCAAATGCAAAGTCAGCCAAGCTGTTACGCTGGCATGGCGAAGAGCGTAAGAAAGATACAATGTTGAGGCACCCCGCCAATGGGTTGGACTGGAGGACTGTCAATACTATGTGCTATAAGAACATCGGTGAAGAGGTAAGGCACCTTTGGTTTGGTTTGAGCACAGATGGGATGAATTCGTTTGACCAGGTTAGAAGCAATCATAGCACCTGGCCAGTGACGCTCTGTATATGCAACCTTCCCAAGGACAACATTATTGAGTTTGCTTACTTGTTTAAGTATCTGTTTCCCGTCTTGATATTTTGGAGGTCCACGTTTTTCAATAGTCTCGTTAAAATCCTTTCTGTTCCTGCGGTAAGGGTGATCCTTAGGTAGGAACCTACAGTGTCCCATATAGACCATCTTCTTGTTTTCTGGTAGATGTACTACATCAGTCTCATCCAAGCACTCGACATATCCAATGTATCCTTTTGTCTTCTCTCCAGACAAGCAACTTCGCCCTGGCAGATCGGTGATTGTAGCGATAAGTACTACCTTGATCATGACATGTTCTTTTTTGTACTCATCCCAAACATCCTCCACACACTTCTATCACATCTCTAATAGTTCATCGATCACTGGTTCTAGAAACACATCGATGTCATTCCCAGGTTGTTTGGGCCCTTGGATCAGTAGTGGGATCTGGATGTACGACCGCTTCATACAAAGCCAAGGTGGAAGGTTGCATATACAGAGCGTCACTGGCCAGGTGCTATGATTGCTTCTAACCTGGTCAAACGAATTCATCCCATCTGTGCTCAAACCAAACCAAAGGTGCCTTACCTCTTCACCGATGTTCTTATAGCACATAGTATTGACAGTCCTCCAGTCCAACCCATTGGCGGGGTGCCTCAACATTGTATCTTTCTTACGCTCTTCGCCATGCCAGCGTAACAGCTTGGCTGACTTTGCATTTGCAAACAACCTATGCTCCCGGAGAGCTATAGGGAAATACCATACGACCTTTACGGGCCCTCTTCTGGTCTTGCTACCCTCATTTGACGGCCCTTACTTGTATCGTGGAGCTTTACACTTGGGACACGCATCCACGTCTTTGTATTTGTCTCCACGGTACAATATGCAATCATTGGAACACGCATGGATTTTCTCAACCTCGAGGCCGATTGGGTAGATCATTTGCTTGGCCAGGTATGTTTTTTCTAGCAACTCGTTAGGGGCTGAGAGCAGTTTCCTCACTACACCTAACTGGTCATCGAAGCCTTTATCGCTTAATCCATGCGTAAATTTGAACTTTAATAGCATGATGTCGGCTTCCAGCTTGCTCACTGGGCAACCTCGATACAATGGTGTTTTGCCATCCTTTCTTATTATCTCTAGCTTTCTCAACTGTGTAGCACTAAGGAATCCGCCCTGCACATCATGTAGCAGCTGAGAAATGCCATCGTTTTTCTCGGTGTCGTCAGCTAACGTATTTCTAAACACATCATCATTGGTAGCCACAGGTTCTGTGTAATCGGTAGCCACAGCCTCGTGGAGGGCTACGCCAGGCTTGGTCATATCATCATTGTTTTCTTGTGGAACTTTCTGACCAACCTCCCCATGCATACTCCATATCGTGTAGTCTCTCATGAACCCCCTGGTAATCAAGTGCAATCGTATATGCTCCACATCACCCCATTTTCTTGTATTTTTGTAATCTTTGCACGGGCAGAATACATGCTGATGTGAGTCCCCAACATTGGCTCTGGCGACCTTAATGAAGTCTTCAATGCCCGTCAAGTACCGTCGGTCCGTACATGGCAGACCGTACATCCATCCTCGATCCATCTCTGCACAGAAAAAATAGGGAGAGTAATTATAGAAAAATAAAATTTAGAGCCTTTATGAATAACATTATTGGTAGCTCAAAACTACAATTTATTCTAAGATAATTGAAATTGGTCGCCCCATTTTGAAAACCAATTATTTTACACAAATTAAAGAAAAATAGAAATTGGTAGCCCCATAAAAATTGAAATAGGTAGCCCCATAGAAAACAATTATTCTACAGTAATGAAGAACAATTATTCTACTCCATGCCGCATAAAAATGGAGACACAAATTACCAAAAAAAATTTGAGACTTGATCATGAACAACAATGTAGCTCCAAACAATGGGTTGGTAGGTGTCACATGGATTTGCTCATCAAAATCAAAATTGGTAGGTGTCCATAGCAATCATCAAAACCACCATATAATTTGGTAGAAATTAAAATAGGTTCATAGACACTAACCTTTTGGAAGGTGGATTCACCATAATTTGGATGTCTTCCTAAAGATCCAATTGAAATGTGTTCTCTAAAATGGAGAAATTAAACAACTAGAATGAGAATCAAACAATCTAGCCACACTAAACCATTGTAAAGCTACAAATCCAAAGGAGTGTATATACTTATTAATAACCTTAAAACAAGAAGATCATGTCCATGTTTGAAAATCCAAGAGTTTCATTGAACATTTTGGTGAAGAGCGGCCGCAACAATAAAGGGAGAGTGGGGAAAACGCGCCTCTCCTTGATGATCTATGCTTGGGACGATGGGACAGAGAGGAGAGAGGAGAGGACGCTGACTTTTGTATTGTGGTATATCAGTGCCGGGTCAAACAACAAACCGACAGTGATATCACAACCCACTACCGGTTCAGTTGAAACCGACAGTGATAGGACCACTCTACTACCGGCTTAAGTCACAAACCGGTAGTGATATATCACAGCCGGTTCATACCACCAACCGACAGTGATGTGGATTTTTACTACTGGTTTAAATGGACCCTAATCATTTTCTTCTTGTTAAGCTATAAACCGGCAGTAAAGAATCACCACTGTCGGTTCATTAGTACCTGGCACTAGGGGTGAAAACGGTACGGATATTTTCCGACCGTATTCGAGACCGAATCCGTTTAAAGGGGTTCAGATCTGTCCGTATCCGAGTCCGGATATTCAACATCCGATACCGTATCCGTATCCGAATACTCAAATCGTATATTTATGATGTCGATATCCAATCATATCCTATCCGGCACTCATGCTCGAATCTATAGTAGTGAGTTGCGGGTGGTGCTCGGGAGACCACGCCTGGGTACGTTTTCTGGGCGTGACAGCTAACAGCTGGACCCAAATCCAGTTCGCCTCGGCGCTCCACCAAGCACGCGTGAATCATCCCCGCACCAAGATCCTAGCACCGTGACGCTGACGGCCTGACGCCCCGTGTTCGCTCTGCAGCGAGCTCCTTATCCTAGCCTCTCCTCCTCAGGCCGCTCGCCTACACTGTTCTAGCCGCAGGGGCTGGACTGCTGGAGTCCTGCAGCAGCTACGCATGTCCTGCAGCGTCCGCTGCACTGGCCTGGGAGTCGAATGAACCGCCCCACGCGGACACATGCCGTCCCCCCTGCCTCCCCCTCCCCTGCACATGTCGTCGTCCCCTGCACATGCGCGTGCCAAGGTCATGGCCAAGGCCACCGGCGCCGTAGGTCACTATCCGCGGATATGGGTGCGCCCTTGGGCCGTTGGGCCTACCGCCGAGGCCACAGGGCGGGATGTCATCCTGTGCCAACTACCCAGTGCCGGTGCCCAGTTGTGCCGAGGAGAAAGAAGGATCCTGTATAGGCCTCGTTGGTTGGTAACGTGGAGAGGATAAGCTAGCTAGCTGTTATGTTTGAACTTTGAACGTACTTAAGTCTTCAATTTCCTCATTTGTTTCTTAAATTTTTCTGGAGATATAAATGCTATCCACAAATTCCATGTAATTTATAGAAAAATACTGGACACTGTCCGGAACATATGATCCCGTTTTGTGTGCTATCAGAACTACTCCCTCCATTCCAAATTATAAGTCGTTTTAGCATTTCTAGATACATAAATTTTGCCGTGCACTTTATATCTAGATACATAGCTCAATCAATGTATCTAGAAAAGCCAAAACGTATTATAATTTGGAATAGTGGGACTACTAGTCTTCAAATAGCCATTGAGATTTTACACTTGCTATTTAATTCCAAAAAAAAAGATATTGACATAAACACTAATATTCAACAGGTTGGACCAGACACATCGAGCATATCCTTACATCAATTTCTTGTCGGGCAATTTGGCACAGGCTATATGGATTCAATCACGCAATGTCTTGTGCTGTTCTCAACAATCTCCACCACAAAAAATAATATAATTGGAGCATTAGCTATATGTGATTGTTAACTAAAGCGAGATTAGACAGTATTGTCCAGGGTAGTAATTTTTTTCCTTTTCCTCTAGAAAAGAAGTTTGATTTATTCAAGATTGAAATCAGTTTTATTATTATATGGCTGGCTAAAAACCAGTTTAACAACAGTCCCAAACAACGGAACATATAATGTTTTACATCTCAATTTTATCTTCCAAAATCTAAACCTTGTGTGAATACATAGCAGTTAGCAATGGTCTATGTTACTCGTCATGAATAAACTATTTAAATCTTTTTCTATGGAGTATTTAAGTTAGGCTCTTAACCATATAAGATCTAAAAATTGAAAAAAACTCTTATAAAAGGAATAGGATCGTATCTTAAGAGTCACTTAACTTTTTAGTATGTGTCCGCCCATAATTTTGCGAGTTTACCTAAAGCCACTAGGCATTGTTCAATATATTGAGGTATACGAATTTTCATGAGATTTCAGGAACTTCACAATTTCAAATCGACCACCAAATTATTGTATTATGGTCCCAAATAAACATCAGCACTCCAAATATCCATTGGCAAAAAAATCCATTATCCATGGCGTGGTGCCTCGTGCCTTCAACAAGGCGCCGCAAAGTCGCGCTTGTCTTTTAGTTCACATCGAACAAACATTAGGCTTTTCTTTATAGGCTTGGAATAGAATGGATTGGAGGAGCACACTCTCGAGTTACAACTTTATTTGCTTAATTAAATCCCACTCTCCACCAACCCACATGAGGCATGCACACTACTAGGAAAATGATTTTCATAGGTGGGAGGCTTTTTTTAGACGGGTCAATATAGAACCGCCTCCACAACGAGCCGCCTCTAAGATATATTTTTAGAGGTGGATACTGTTTCTGGCCGCCTCTAAAGATGCCCCTATTTTTAGAGGCGGCTGACCGTCTCTAAAAATTTGAGCTGCATAGTAAATTTGATTTTTTCAAGCAATCTCGGATGGAGAAGTGATCAAAACAAAAGTTGTAGATCTCGGAAAGTTATGAAACTTTGTAGTTGACAATTTTTTCATTTGAAATCATCTATGCATGAAAAGTTACGTTTGAATTTCTAATATTTGAAATTTGAATTTTTCAAACGTATTTTTC
>JAHUYU010002293.1:0-15088 GCA_030439765.1 Tripidium arundinaceum | reverse complement strand
TTTTGATAATGACGTTAAGAATACCCAACAACGGTGCTCTACGGTTGAGGGGTAGGCGGCAGGTGGTGATAGCCCTGTCCGTCCCTTGTAATCCCCCACGTTCAGGTATAGTGTAGGAGTTCATAAATTCCTCTCTAGCTTGCTGGCAGACCAATGCCTAGGGGTCTCCCTGTCCATCTGTATGCTTAGCGCTAAGTCTTAACCATGTATTCATATGATCATCTGCTAATCATAGCATAATTACTTTAGGATATGCTTGATCCTATTTAGGTTTATTCTCTTATTCTTTATTCTTTCTTTTCTTTTTATCCTTGAGATTGGCTTGTGTGTGTGTGCACACTATCCCAATATTTATCCTGGCTTACCCTGTTATGAACTTTGGTATATTATACAAGCATGTCATCTTGTTCATGCACCAAATAGATACTTTTATACCATGCCTTCCTTTTGGAAAATATAAATAAACGATACCCTGAATACTTCCGGGTGAAATGCTACAACGGTATATCCATGCTTTGTGGATTATTTCTGTATGCGTTAGGAAATACCAACAAGCATTTCTGGCGCCGTTGCCAGGGAAGGCACTGGTTAAAAGAATCTATTAGGACATGATCATGATAATATGCATGTGTAGTTGCCATTGCTCATGAAAGGCTAATCTTGCTTGTTTTCTCCTGTTGTGGATGAAAACAGGATAGTGTATGACTGGTTTTGTCTTGCTAACAAACTTCATCGAGAATCCAGAGTCACTCCTAAGGAAGACCAGACGCCCATCTCAACCTTCCTTCCGACACTCTACCGGCAAACGAACCCGTCAACCTATCACCATCCTCATCGAACACCATGGCCCAAAGGACGCTCCACGAGTACTCCGTTCCCGCCATTGCCAACGTGCCCGTTGGTCCTGCTATCGACGTGGGTAACGTGAACTTTGAGCTCAAGACTGGCTTGATCACGATGGTGCAGGCAAATCCATTCTGTGGATTGCCTAGTGAGGACACCAACGCGCATCTCCAACACTTTCTGGAGCTGTGCGACACTGTCGTCATAAAGGACGTCGCACCGGAGATCATTAGACTCCGTCTATTTTTGTTTTCCCTCCTGGGGAAAGCAAAATAGTGGTTCTACAAGGACCGGGAAGCTGTCAACACGTGGGCCAAGTGCTCCACGGCATTCCTCACGAAGTTCTTCCCGATGGGCAAAACCAATGCCCTTCATGGAAGAATTTCAAACTTTTAGCAAAACGCATCGGGGTCCATCCCCGAGGCGTTGGAGAGGCTGCAAGAGTACATCCTTGCCTGCCCACACCACGGGATGGAGAACTGGCCTATACTCCAGATCTTCTACAGTGGGTTAACCCCCATTTCGAGAGCCCACGTCGATGCTACTGCGGGAGGCGCCTTCCTCTCTCTCACAATCAATGGAGCTATGGCTCTAATTGAGAAGATGCTAACCAACCAGGTGTTGGTACTTCTTAACATATTCACCAAGTATGGAGATAGAATCCATCCCCGGCAAAGGCGCCAGAAATACCTTGTTGGCATTACTTAGCAACATCACTGTTAATTAGCAATGCTACTAAGTAAAAGCCTTGATAGTTCCTTAATAATTTTAGATATTCATTCTCAAGCGCACGGAACTATCATTGTAGCATTTCACTCGGAGTATTCAGGGTATCGTTATTTATATTTTGCCAAAGCAAGGCATATATTGATTAAGAGTCTAGTATGGATATGAACTCGAATAATACACTTGCAAGTACACCAATGTTTATAATAGGGGTAAGAATGGTGATTTCAAGATAGTGGACATACACTTGGCATTCCTCAAAGGATAAAAGAGAAAAGAAAGAATAAAAGAGTAATCCTAAGTCGAGCAGGCATTGGTCTAGCATAGTCATACAAAGATTAGTTAATAATCATACAAATTACATAATTGGTATTAGGGCTAAGTATGAAGCAGGTCGGGAGGCCACCAAGTACTGGTCTGCCAGCAACCTCATGTGACAATTTAGACTCCTACACCCCAGTCGAACGTGGGGGATTACAAGGTACGGATAGGGCTGTCACCACCTGCCGTCTACCCCTCAACTGTGGAAAGGGACAATGCATTCACTTGTCTCTCCATACCCAAGCACCACGTTTGCGTATACAAAAACTACCCAAATCCCCCCGTGTCCCCGACCCTACGAATCGATAAGTAAAGGACTCGGGCACACCTAACGGCACGATGAACCGCCACCTCAACTTAGCTCTACTCCTGATTATATAAGTTACACGAGTGGTTAAGCATAAAGTTAAGTGAGCTACTCTCATGATACATAAACTCTGCACTAGTTCATATATCAAGGTCATAACATAATAACTATACTCTAGTTCATAAGTATGACTATAAATGTACTATGAGAGCATAGCTTTGGAAGAACTCATATTTCTATTACCCAAAGGTCTCTTCTTCCAAGGAGCCAAGCTCTCCAAGGTAGCTTTGCCTTGCTCTAGATCTACTAAGAAAGTAAAACTACAACTAGAGAATGAGGTAATGGTATGTGAGGAGTAGCTCAAGTTGAGTGTGTGTTGAGAGAGGGGGTACCCCTCTATTTATATAAGAGCTAAGGCGGTGCTAGGTGCTATTTTTGGCGTGAGGCAGGAGCTCCACTGCCTCAGCATGTGCCGATGAGACCGCCACGCGAAGAGGTGGCTGAGCGGCATCAGGGGGAGCGGCCGCCCCTAGGGAGCGACCAGCCCCTGACCGAACCATCTCGACACCGCCTTTGCCTGGCAAGCCTTGGGCTGGACATGGACCTGTGCCCCGTGGTGCCTTGCCCATTTTGGGTTGATTTAGTGGGCATCTCCTTTATTCCTTTGCGCAAATCAGCGTTGGAAAATGCCTTTTGGTGAAATCTTCCATGTATTTGTGTGGGTGACCTGCAAAAATAATGTTCTCCAAATACATGTGGAACTTGGTTAACAGTAAATGCATATGTGATTAATTTTATCAATTTCTCCTCTTTTTGCAACTTAATTGGCGATCGGATTTGATCAATAAGGACTGCCAACACTAGGCTTGGAGCGAGGACAGGCTCCAAACCCGTCAAAAGGGCGTGCATACCATGAAGGAGACGGATATACTTGCTGCCAAGCTAGACCTCCTGATAAAAAGACTGGACGAACGTGCTGCTGAGAAAGAAGCAATGCATAGCACTGTCAAAGCCCTAGACTCACATATGACATGCGATGTTTGTGGCGAAACCGGACACTCGGGGAACGACTATCCCGAGACCCGTGAAGAATCATCGTTCATCAACAACAGGTTCCGTCTGCAGGGAGGTCTGGTGGGTGGAATAACCAGTCACGCCCCTAATATCAAGGAGGTAATTCAAACTTTAACTCAAATTACAATTCAAATTTCAATTCAAACCAACCCTCCTCGAAAGATTTAGTTTTAGGACAAGCTAAAATAAATGAAAATCTTACTTAAAAAGCTTGCCTCTAATGATAAAATGATAGAAAATATAAATTCTAAAATAGAAGGTTTAACCTTCTTAGTTAAAAATCAACTGAGCTTTAATAAAATGATAGAAACACAATTAGCTCAAATAGCTGCTGCTATACCTGTTGATAATGCTGGGAAAATGCCGGGGCAAGCTTTTTAAGTAAGATTTTCATTTATTTTAGCTTGTCCTAAAACTAAATCTTTCGAGGAGGGTTGGTTTGAATTGAAATTTGAATTGTAATTTGAGTTAAAGTTTGAATTACCTCCTTGATATTAGGGGCGTGACTGGTTATTCCACCCCAGACCTCCCTGCAGACGGAACCTGTTGTTGATGAACGATGATTCTTCACGGGTCTCGGGATAGTCGTTCCCCGAGTGTCCGGTTTCGCCACAAACATCGCATGTCATATGTGAGTCTAGGGCTTTGACAGTGCTATGCATTGCTTCTTTCTCAGCAGCACGTTCGTCCAGTCTTTTTATCAGGAGGTCTAGCTTGGCAGCAAGTATATCCGTCTCCTTCATGGTATGCACGCCCTTTTGACGGGTTTGGAGCCTGTCCTCGCTCCAAGCCTAGTGTTGGCAGTCCTTATTGATCAAATCCGATCGCCAATTAAGTTGCAAAAAGAGGAGAAATTGATAAAATTAATCACATATGCATTTACTGTTAACCAAGTTCCACATGTATTTGGAGAACATTATTTTTGCAGGTCACCCACACAAATACATGGAAGATTTCACCAAAAGGCATTTTCCAACGCTGATTTGCGCAAAGGAATAAAGGAGATGCCCACTAAATCAACCCAAAATGGGCAAGGCACCACGGGGCACAGGTCCATGTCCAGCCCAAGGCTTGCCAGGCAAAGGCGGTGTCGAGATGGTTCGGTCAGGGGCTGGTCGCTCCCTAGGGGCGGCCGCTCCCCCTGATGCCGCTCAGCCACCTCTTCGCGTGGCGGTCTCATCGGCACATGCTGAGGCAGTGGAGCTCCTGCCTCACGCCAAAAATAGCACCTAGCACCGCCTTAGCTCTTATATAAATAGAGGGGTACCCCCTCTCTCAACACACACTCAACTTGAGCTACTCCTCACATACCATTACCTCATTCTCTAGTTGTAGTTTTACTTTCTTAGTAGATCTAGAGCAAGGCAAAGCTACCTTGGAGAGCTTGGCTCCTTGGAAGAAGAGACCTTTGGGTAATAGAAATATGAGTTCTTCCAAAGCTATGCTCTCATAGTACATTTATAGTCATACTTATGAACTAGAGTATAGTTATTATGTTATGACCTTGATATATGAACTAGTGCAGAGTTTATGTATCATGAGAGTAGCTCACTTAACTTTATGCTTAACCACTCGTGTAACTTATATAATCAGGAGTAGAGCTAAGTTGAGGTGGCGGTTCATCGTGCCGTTAGGTGTGCCCGAGTCCTTTACTTATCGATTCGTAGGGTCGGGGACACGGGGGGATTTGGCGCCGTTATCATTTTTGGTAATGACGTTAAGAATACCCAACAACGGTGCTCTACGGTTGAGGGGTAGGCGGCAGGTGGTGATAGCCCTGTCCGTCCCTTGTAATCCCCCACGTTCAGGTATAGTGTAGGAGTTCATAAATTCCTCTCTAGCTTGCTGGCAGACCAATGCCTAGGGGTCTCCCTGTCCATCTGTATGCTTAGCGCTAAGTCTTAACCATGTATTCATATGATCATCTGCTAATCATAGCATAATTACTTTAGGATATGCTTGATCCTATTTAGGTTTATTCTCTTATTCTTTATTCTTTCTTTTCTTTTTATCCTTGAGATTGGCTTGTGTGTGTGTGCACACTATCCCAATATTTATCCTGGCTTACCCCTGTTATGAACTTTGGTATATTATACAAGCATGTCATCTTGTTCATGCACCAAATAGATACTTTTATACCATGCCTTCCTTTTGGAAAATATAAATAAACGATACCCTGAATACTTCCGGGTGAAATGCTACAACGGTATATCCATGCTTTGTGGATTATTTCTGTATGCGTTAGGAAATACCAACAAGCATTTCTGGCGCCGTTGCCAGGGAAGGCACTGGTTAAAAGAATCTATTAGGACATGATCATGATAATATGCATGTGTAGTTGCCATTGCTCATGAAAGGCTAATCTTGCTTGTTTTCTCCTGTTGTGGATGAAAACAGGATAGTGTATGACTGGTTTTGTCTTGCTAACAAACTTCATCGAGAATCCAGAGTCACTCCTAAGGAAGACCAGACGCCATCTCAACCTTCCTTCCGACACTCTACCGGCAAACGAACCCGTCAACCTATCACCATCCTCATCGAACACCATGGCCCAAAGGACGCTCCACGAGTACTCCGTTCCCGCCATTGCCAACGTGCCCGTTGGTCCTGCTATCGACGTGGGTAACGTGAACTTTGAGCTCAAGACTGGCTTGATCACGATGGTGCAGGCAAATCCATTCTGTGGATTGCCTAGTGAGGACACCAACGCGCATCTCCAACACTTTCTGGAGCTGTGCGACACTGTCGTCATAAAGGACGTCGCACCGGAGATCATTAGACTCCGTCTATTTTTGTTTTCCCTCCTGGGGAAAGCAAAATAGTGGTTCTACAAGGACCGGGAAGCTGTCAACACGTGGGCCAAGTGCTCCACGGCATTCCTCACGAAGTTCTTCCCGATGGGCAAAACCAATGCCCTTCATGGAAGAATTTCAAACTTTTAGCAAAACGCATCGGGGTCCATCCCCGAGGCGTTGGAGAGGCTGCAAGAGTACATCCTTGCCTGCCCACACCACGGGATGGAGAACTGGCCTATACTCCAGATCTTCTACAGTGGGTTAACCCCCATTTCGAGAGCCCACGTCGATGCTACTGCGGGAGGCGCCTTCCTCTCTCTCACAATCAATGGAGCTATGGCTCTAATTGAGAAGATGCTAACCAACCAGGTGTTGGTACTTCTTAACATATTCACCAAGTATGGAGATAGAATCCATCCCCGGCAAAGGCGCCAGAAATACCTTGTTGGCATTACTTAGCAACATCACTGTTAATTAGCAATGCTACTAAGTAAAAGCCTTGATAGTTCCTTAATAATTTTAGATATTCATTCTCAAGCGCACGGAACTATCATTGTAGCATTTCACTCGGAGTATTCAGGGTATCGTTATTTATATTTTGCCAAAGCAAGGCATATATTGATTAAGAGTCTAGTATGGATATGAACTCGAATAATACACTTGCAAGTACACCAATGTTTATAATAGGGGTAAGAATGGTGATTTCAAGATAGTGGACATACACTTGGCATTCCTCAAAGGATAAAAGAGAAAAGAAAGAATAAAAGAGTAATCCTAAGTCGAGCAGGCATTGGTCTAGCATAGTCATACAAAGATTAGTTAATAATCATACAAATTACATAATTGGTATTAGGGCTAAGTATGAAGCAGGTCGGGAGGCCACCAAGTACTGGTCTGCCAGCAACCTCATGTGACAATTTAGACTCCTACACCCCAGTCGAACGTGGGGGATTACAAGGTACGGATAGGGCTGTCACCACCTGCCGTCTACCCCTCAACTGTGGAAAGGGACAATGCATTCACTTGTCTCTCCATACCCAAGCACCACGTTTGCGTATACAAAAACTACCCAAATCCCCCCGTGTCCCCGACCCTACGAATCGATAAGTAAAGGACTCGGGCACACCTAACGGCACGATGAACCGCCACCTCAACTTAGCTCTACTCCTGATTATATAAGTTACACGAGTGGTTAAGCATAAAGTTAAGTGAGCTACTCTCATGATACATAAACTCTGCACTAGTTCATATATCAAGGTCATAACATAATAACTATACTCTAGTTCATAAGTATGACTATAAATGTACTATGAGAGCATAGCTTTGGAAGAACTCATATTTCTATTACCCAAAGGTCTCTTCTTCCAAGGAGCCAAGCTCTCCAAGGTAGCTTTGCCTTGCTCTAGATCTACTAAGAAAGTAAAACTACAACTAGAGAATGAGGTAATGGTATGTGAGGAGTAGCTCAAGTTGAGTGTGTGTTGAGAGAGGGGGTACCCCTCTATTTATATAAGAGCTAAGGCGGTGCTAGGTGCTATTTTTGGCGTGAGGCAGGAGCTCCACTGCCTCAGCATGTGCCGATGAGACCGCCACGCGAAGAGGTGGCTGAGCGGCATCAGGGGGAGCGGCCGCCCCTAGGGAGCGACCAGCCCCTGACCGAACCATCTCGACACCGCCTTTGCCTGGCAAGCCTTGGGCTGGACATGGACCTGTGCCCCGTGGTGCCTTGCCCATTTTGGGTTGATTTAGTGGGCATCTCCTTTATTCCTTTGCGCAAATCAGCGTTGGAAAATGCCTTTTGGTGAAATCTTCCATGTATTTGTGTGGGTGACCTGCAAAAATAATGTTCTCCAAATACATGTGGAACTTGGTTAACAGTAAATGCATATGTGATTAATTTTATCAATTTCTCCTCTTTTTGCAACTTAATTGGCGATCGGATTTGATCAATAAGGACTGCCAACACTAGGCTTGGAGCGAGGACAGGCTCCAAACCCGTCAAAAGGGCGTGCATACCATGAAGGAGACGGATATACTTGCTGCCAAGCTAGACCTCCTGATAAAAAGACTGGACGAACGTGCTGCTGAGAAAGAAGCAATGCATAGCACTGTCAAAGCCCTAGACTCACATATGACATGCGATGTTTGTGGCGAAACCGGACACTCGGGGAACGACTATCCCGAGACCCGTGAAGAATCATCGTTCATCAACAACAGGTTCCGTCTGCAGGGAGGTCTGGGGTGGAATAACCAGTCACGCCCCTAATATCAAGGAGGTAATTCAAACTTTAACTCAAATTACAATTCAAATTTCAATTCAAACCAACCCTCCTCGAAAGATTTAGTTTTAGGACAAGCTAAAATAAATGAAAATCTTACTTAAAAAGCTTGCCCCGGCATTTTCCCAGCATTATCAACAGGTATAGCAGCAGCTATTTGAGCTAATTGTGTTTCTATCATTTTATTAAAGCTCAGTTGATTTTTAACTAAGAAGGTTAAACCTTCTATTTTAGAATTTATATTTTCTATCATTTTATCATTAGAGGCAAGCTTTTTAAGTAAGATTTTCATTTATTTTAGCTTGTCCTAAAACTAAATCTTTCGAGGAGGGTTGGTTTGAATTGAAATTTGAATTGTAATTTGAGTTAAAGTTTGAATTACCTCCTTGATATTAGGGGCGTGACTGGTTATTCCACCCCAGACCTCCCTGCAGACGGAACCTGTTGTTGATGAACGATGATTCTTCACGGGTCTCGGGATAGTCGTTCCCCGAGTGTCCGGTTTCGCCACAAACATCGCATGTCATATGTGAGT
Organism: Tripidium arundinaceum; assembly: GCA_030439765.1. Lineage (NCBI taxonomy): Eukaryota > Viridiplantae > Streptophyta > Magnoliopsida > Poales > Poaceae > Tripidium > Tripidium arundinaceum. Next base: position 6,208 of record JAHUYU010002293.1, on the reverse strand, counting down.
CTAGGGCTTTGACAGTGCTATGCATTGCTTCTTTCTCAGCAGCACGTTCGTCCAGTCTTTTTATCAGGAGGTCTAGCTTGGCAGCAAGTATATCCGTCTCCTTCATGGTATGCACGCCCTTTTGACGGGTTTGGAGCCTGTCCTCGCTCCAAGCCTAGTGTTGGCAGTCCTTATTGATCAAATCCGATCGCCAATTAAGTTGCAAAAAGAGGAGAAATTGATAAAATTAATCACATATGCATTTACTGTTAACCAAGTTCCACATGTATTTGGAGAACATTATTTTTGCAGGTCACCCACACAAATACATGGAAGATTTCACCAAAAGGCATTTTCCAACGCTGATTTGCGCAAAGGAATAAAGGAGATGCCCACTAAATCAACCCAAAATGGGCAAGGCACCACGGGGCACAGGTCCATGTCCAGCCCAAGGCTTGCCAGGCAAAGGCGGTGTCGAGATGGTTCGGTCAGGGGCTGGTCGCTCCCTAGGGGCGGCCGCTCCCCCTGATGCCGCTCAGCCACCTCTTCGCGTGGCGGTCTCATCGGCACATGCTGAGGCAGTGGAGCTCCTGCCTCACGCCAAAAATAGCACCTAGCACCGCCTTAGCTCTTATATAAATAGAGGGGTACCCCCTCTCTCAACACACACTCAACTTGAGCTACTCCTCACATACCATTACCTCATTCTCTAGTTGTAGTTTTACTTTCTTAGTAGATCTAGAGCAAGGCAAAGCTACCTTGGAGAGCTTGGCTCCTTGAAGAAGAGACCTTTGGGTAATAGAAATATGAGTTCTTCCAAAGCTATGCTCTCATAGTACATTTATAGTCATACTTATGAACTAGAGTATAGTTATTATGTTATGACCTTGATATATGAACTAGTGCAGAGTTTATGTATCATGAGAGTAGCTCACTTAACTTTATGCTTAAACCACTCGTGTAACTTATATAATCAGGAGTAGAGCTAAGTTGAGGTGGCGGTTCATCGTGCCGTTAGGTGTGCCCGAGTCCTTTACTTATCGATTCGTAGGGTCGGGGACACGGGGGGATTTGGGTAGTTTTTGTATACGCAAACGTGGTGCTTGGGTATGGAGAGACAAGTGAATGCATTGTCCCTTTCCACAGTTGAGGGGTAGACGGCAGGTGGTGACAGCCCTATCCGTACCTTGTAATCCCCCACGTTCGACTGGGGTGTAGGAGTCTAAATTGTCACATGAGGTTGCTGGCAGACCAGTACTTGGTGGCCTCCCGACCTGCTTCATACTTAGCCCTAATACCAATTATGTAATTTGTATGATTATTAACTAATCTTTGTATGACTATGCTAGACCAATGCCTGCTCGACTTAGGATTACTCTTTTATTCTTTCTTTTCTCTTTTATCCTTTGAGGAATGCCAAGTGTATGTCCACTATCTTGAAATCACCATTCTTACCCCTATTATAAACATTGGTGTACTTGCAAGTGTATTATTCGAGTTCATATCCATACTAGACTCTTAATCAATATATGCCTTGCTTTGGCAAAATATAAATAACGATACCCTGAATACTCCGAGTGAAATGCTACAATGATAGTTCCGTGCGCTTGAGAATGAATATCTAAAATTATTAAGGAACTATCAAGGCTTTTACTTAGTAGCATTGCTAATTAACAGTGATGTTGCTAAGTAATGCCAACAAGGTATTTCTGGCGCCTTTGCCGGGGATGGATTCTATCTCCATACTTGGTGAATATGTTAAGAAGTACCAACACCTGGTTGGTTAGCATCTTCTCAATTAGAGCCATAGCTCCATTGATTGTGAGAGAGAGGAAGGCGCCTCCCGCAGTAGCATCGACGTGGGCTCTCGAAATGGGGGTTAACCCACTGTAGAAGATCTGGAGTATAGGCCAGTTCTCCATCCCGTGGTGTGGGCAGGCAAGGATGTACTCTTGCAGCCTCTCCAACGCCTCGGGGATGGACCCCGATGCGTTTTGCTAAAAGTTTGAAATTCTTCCATGAAGGGCATTGGTTTTGCCCATCGGGAAGAACTTCGTGAGGAATGCCGTGGAGCACTTGGCCCACGTGTTGACAGCTTCCCGGTCCTTGTAGAACCACTATTTTGCTTTCCCCAGGAGGGAAAACAAAAATAGACGGAGTCTAATGATCTCCGGTGCGACGTCCTTTATGACGACAGTGTCGCACAGCTCCAGAAAGTGTTGGAGATGCGCGTTGGTGTCCTCACTAGGCAATCCACAGAATGGATTTGCCTGCACCATCGTGATCAAGCCAGTCTTGAGCTCAAAGTTCACGTTACCCACGTCGATAGCAGGACCAACGGGCACGTTGGCAATGGCGGGAACGGAGTACTCGTGGAGCGTCCTTTGGGCCATGGTGTTCGATGAGGATGGTGATAGGTTGACGGGTTCGTTTGCCGGTAGAGTGTCGGAAGGAAGGTTGAGATGGCGTCTGGTCTTCCTTAGGAGTGACTCTGGATTCTCGATGAAGTTTGTTAGCAAGACAAAACCAGTCATACACTATCCTGTTTTCATCCACAACAGGAGAAAACAAGCAAGATTAGCCTTTCATGAGCAATGGCAACTACACATGCATATTATCATGATCATGTCCTAATAGATTCTTTTAACCAGTGCCTTCCCTGGCAACGGCGCCAGAAATGCTTGTTGGTATTTCCTAACGCATACAGAAATAATCCACAAAGCATGGATATACCGTTGTAGCATTTCACCCGGAAGTATTCAGGGTATCGTTTATTTATATTTTCCAAAAGGAAGGCATGGTATAAAAGTATCTATTTGGTGCATGAACAAGATGACATGCTTGTATAATATACCAAAGTTCATAACAGGGGTAAGCCAGGATAAATATTGGGATAGTGTGCACACACACACAAGCCAATCTCAAGGATAAAAAGAAAAGAAAGAATAAAGAATAAGAGAATAAACCTAAATAGGATCAAGCATATCCTAAAGTAATTATGCTATGATTAGCAGATGATCATATGAATACATGGTTAAGACTTAGCGCTAAGCATACAGATGGACAGGGAGACCCCTAGGCATTGGTCTGCCAGCAAGCTAGAGAGGAATTTATGAACTCCTACACTATACCTGAACGTGGGGGATTACAAGGGACGGACAGGGCTATCACCACCTGCCGCCTACCCCTCAACCGTAGAGCACCGTTGTTGGGTATTCTTAACGTCATTACCAAAAATGATAACGGCGCCAAAAATGCCAAACCTATCTCTCATGCCACTTAAGTCAAGTTGTCATCCCTAGCATGACATGAGAGACGCGGTATTGAAATATGCATTTGCTCTTCTACTAAATAAATAAATGGGTATCTGCAAGCGCACAGATAATACCGATGTAGCATTTTAACCAGGAGTATTCCAGGTATCATTATTTATATTTTTACCACTGGAAAGGGATTTACTAATGATGGTGGTGAAAATGAATGAGGAATGAGTATCATTGCATGGGTAATAGAGGATGTTCATCTATCTCAATCAATACAGGGTAAGTGTCACATAAAATATAGATAAAATATGAATAGTGACAAAAGATAAATAACTGATCAGCATAACTAGCCACATAAAATAATGATAAGCACCTCAACAGATATTCTAGCAAGACATTAGCATGGTACTAGGATGAACTACAAGAATATTTCCTAAGTCATTCTAACTATAAAGTCGAGCATATCATAATTAGTGCAATTATACTTGGCAATCATTGCAAGACAAGAAGATTACGCTCATGCATAGTGAGATTACTAAGGAAGATGAGAAACATAGCAATCACTTCCCCGTAATAATTCTGCTCTGCTTGTCCTATACACGGGAGGAGGACTATATAAGACTCAACGGCGATGTCATTCCTGCGAACTACCTCACGATCCGGCATATAGGGTACAATCGCAGATAAATACGGTCTAGGCACCATGCCTATGTTTCTCATCTTCCTTAGTAATCTCACTATGCATGAGCGTAATCTTCTTGTCTTGCAATGATTGCCAAGTATAATTGCACTAATTATGATATGCTCGACTTTATAGTTAGAATGACTTAGGAAATATTCTTGTAGTTCATCCTAGTACCATGCTAATGTCTTGCTAGAATATCTGTTGAGGTGCTTATCATTATTTTATGTGGCTAGTTATGCTGATCAGTTATTTATCTTTTGTCACTATTCATATTTTATCTATATTTTATGTGACACTTACCCTGTATTGATTGAGATAGATGAACATCCTCTATTACCCATGCAATGATACTCATTCCTCATTCATTTTCACCACCATCATTAGTAAATCCCTTTCCAGTGGTAAAAATATAAATAATGATACCTGGAATACTCCTGGTTAAAATGCTACATCGGTATTATCTGTGCGCTTGCAGATACCCATTTATTTATTTAGTAGAAGAGCAAATGCATATTTCAATACCGCGTCTCTCATGTCATGCTAGGGATGACAACTTGACTTAAGTGGCATGAGAGATAGGTTTGGCATTTTTGGCGCCGTTATCATTTTTTGGTAATGACGTTAAGAATACCCAACAACGGTGCTCTACGGTTGAGGGGTAGGCGGCAGGTGGTGATAGCCCTGTCCGTCCCTTGTAATCCCCCACGTTCAGGTATAGTGTAGGAGTTCATAAATTCCTCTCTAGCTTGCTGGCAGACCAATGCCTAGGGGTCTCCCTGTCCATCTGTATGCTTAGCGCTAAGTCTTAACCATGTATTCATATGATCATCTGCTAATCATAGCATAATTACTTTAGGATATGCTTGATCCTATTTAGGTTTATTCTCTTATTCTTTATTCTTTCTTTTCTTTTTATCCTTGAGATTGGCTTGTGTGTGTGTGCACACTATCCCAATATTTATCCTGGCTTACCCCTGTTATGAACTTTGGTATATTATACAAGCATGTCATCTTGTTCATGCACCAAATAGATACTTTTATACCATGCCTTCCTTTTGGAAAATATAAATAAACGATACCCTGAATACTTCCGGGTGAAATGCTACAACGGTATATCCATGCTTTGTGGATTATTTCTGTATGCGTTAGGAAATACCAACAAGCATTTCTGGCGCCGTTGCCAGGGAAGGCACTGGTTAAAAGAATCTATTAGGACATGATCATGATAATATGCATGTGTAGTTGCCATTGCTCATGAAAGGCTAATCTTGCTTGTTTTCTCCTGTTGTGGATGAAAACAGGATAGTGTATGACTGGTTTTGTCTTGCTAACAAACTTCATCGAGAATCCAGAGTCACTCCTAAGGAAGACCAGACGCCATCTCAACCTTCCTTCCGACACTCTACCGGCAAACGAACCCGTCAACCTATCACCATCCTCATCGAACACCATGGCCCAAAGGACGCTCCACGAGTACTCCGTTCCCGCCATTGCCAACGTGCCCGTTGGTCCTGCTATCGACGTGGGTAACGTGAACTTTGAGCTCAAGACTGGCTTGATCACGATGGTGCAGGCAAATCCATTCTGTGGATTGCCTAGTGAGGACACCAACGCGCATCTCCAACACTTTCTGGAGCTGTGCGACACTGTCGTCATAAAGGACGTCGCACCGGAGATCATTAGACTCCGTCTATTTTTGTTTTCCCTCCTGGGGAAAGCAAAATAGTGGTTCTACAAGGACCGGGAAGCTGTCAACACGTGGGCCAAGTGCTCCACGGCATTCCTCACGAAGTTCTTCCCGATGGGCAAAACCAATGCCCTTCATGGAAGAATTTCAAACTTTTAGCAAAACGCATCGGGGTCCATCCCCGAGGCGTTGGAGAGGCTGCAAGAGTACATCCTTGCCTGCCCACACCACGGGATGGAGAACTGGCCTATACTCCAGATCTTCTACAGTGGGTTAACCCCCATTTCGAGAGCCCACGTCGATGCTACTGCGGGAGGCGCCTTCCTCTCTCTCACAATCAATGGAGCTATGGCTCTAATTGAGAAGATGCTAACCAACCAGGTGTTGGTACTTCTTAACATATTCACCAAGTATGGAGATAGAATCCATCCCCGGCAAAGGCGCCAGAAATACCTTGTTGGCATTACTTAGCAACATCACTGTTAATTAGCAATGCTACTAAGTAAAAGCCTTGATAGTTCCTTAATAATTTTAGATATTCATTCTCAAGCGCACGGAACTATCATTGTAGCATTTCACTCGGAGTATTCAGGT
>JAHUYU010003042.1:0-20626 GCA_030439765.1 Tripidium arundinaceum | reverse complement strand
CTGATGTAGTAGGACTAGTAACACAATCTCTGTTGGGTGCTGCGAAGCCGGCATCACCAGTCCGTAAGCCAAGGATTAGAATAACGACTGGGCATCGGACTCAATTGACCCGACAATGAAGCCCACTCTCACTACCGGGTTGACCAACGACCTAGCAGTTATATGGGGGAATATCACTGCCGGATAAGGCCATAAGCATCCGAAACTGCACGCTGCCCAAGAACGAACCAGATCAAGTTACCTCTGATCCGGAGACCTATGAGACTCTCCATTCAAAGTACCTGAAGAAGGTTGTTGAGGTGTCCATTTCAGTCCCGCTTCAACAATGTACACAACTCATACTGAAGTATGCAGGAACCTGATCCACTTAGTGAGGTTATAACGTGTTTGTAGGCTTGGACGCTAATATTGGCCTAGTGTGGAAAATGATGTACCTCTTCCAAAAAGGTCTTTGTTATAGTATATTTAATTGTCATTGAATAATATCTTTGTTATCGTATACCTTATAAACCGTTTGCCTTATCTACCCTAAAATTTTATTCACATGCAATAGATGACATATATGTTGTTGTCCCGGAGTTTCAATAATTTTGGAAATGATTCGCTATTTTCTATAGTCTAAAGGCATTTTTGCGTCTCTATCGAAAGAAATTCCAAATTGAATTACGTGTGACCCAATAAGATTAAAAAATATAAAATTATATAGGATCATATGGTCCATTCAAGCCCTTCATGGAAATAGATGAAAATTTTAGTTAATTTGTAGGGATACCTTGACCTTCAATCTCTAGATTACCACAAAATAATTCTAATAATACGTAAAAGTAGTCAAGGAAAATCTAAAAAATGGCATGGAAGTTTATTTTGGGTGTATATGCTTGCCACCAAATTTTCAAATGATTGTAATAAAGAGGGCTATTCATCATTCACAAAATGGATGCACCTCAAACATAGTTGCATGTAACTCTAAGTGAAACTTTGAAGTTTGCACACCTCATATCAACGTTAAACTTGTATGCACCTCAAATTCTGACATAGCCTTACATTTACCATGAATTATGGAAATATGTGGTTTCAAACAAATTTGAAAAGGGTTTACTATTTATAACTAAAATGAATGTTGCCTGTGTATCGAAAATAGAAGGGACACAAACATAGGTATGCAACATGCAACCATAATTTTCCTAGACATAACAGATAACATGCAACCTTATTTTTTTATGAGAAACAAGGATTAAAACAAATTTTATGCTAGGTCAAGGACAACATGATATCCACCCAAAACTCCAGACAGCCCAACAACCACCTGGGATGCCCAAGCAACAATGCAGTGACCCTAGATTCAGCGTGGCCTTATCTCCACGAGCATTCTTATGGTGCCTTTGCAGTAGCTCTTCCGCTAGAGACGGTGGGAGGATTCCCCTACAAAGCCTTTTCCCAAACCAAGGGCTCCTTCCCAGGGGTCTTGAGGAGGATGGCCATGCTACTCTTTGCTATAGGCTTCAGCGAAGTCGTGCTTCACCGTGTGGCCTATTTATAAGGTTGTGTCGAAAGGTGGTTGGATCTGACGGATGAAGACTCATCTACTTTTGCTAGGTCATCCAACAACAAAAGTTAGTTGAATGATGCAATCTATGTAACAAGAACATTTAACATGCATTCATATTTTTCATAGATAGAGCATATCACAAGGAACATACCACATTTTCTCTATCATTTATTGAACGGGGCTAACATTTATAACACTTTTCACAAGAAACAAGGATTGAAAAAATTTCTAGCTATGGGTCACTAGCAAGGACAACCTGGTAGTGATGTCCATGGATTAGTTGAAAGGCCCTAGTTTGGTTTTGGTAATTGAGTGGCAACCTAGGTGGACTAATATGTGTTTGATGTGTGATACACAGGTATTATTCCACATGTACACTAGCGTGAGCAACACTTAAAACCATGGTGGAGAGGTGGCTTGGTTATGTTGCAAGTGCTCAACTAGTTCTAAGGAGTATCTCATTGCATATGAGACATGGCATGTGTCATGTGGCTCGGTGGAGAAGATCAAGAGACATGGCTTGGCTACGATGGATCAGGTTGCAAGTGTGAAGGGCAAGCTAGAGGCTCGGGTGCGACGGAGCGTTGAGGCGGTGAATCATGAGTAGAGAGCTTGGCGCCGATGGACCAAGGCAACGGTGAAGAGCAAGCGAAGTTGCGATCAATGAACCAATAAGGCCACATGATGACATGAAGTGGATCATATCTACAAAGTATCAAGCCATGGAAGACCTATGTTGATTGCAAGTGGCTTGATGGAGGTTGGATGCTTGTGTGGCATCACCGATGGAGGAGATGAAATGGAATGCGCAAGGCAAAGGTATATTTGTAGGGCATTTCATTTCACCGATCTAAGGTTTAGTAGAGAAGTGCATAGCCGGATATAGGATAGATGGTCCTACGATTAACAGGGGCAAATATGTTTGCATATCGGTCATCTAGTGCCACTTCAGTGATCTAACTTTGCATGCATTGCTACGATTGAGTGGCAGTCAAAAAGAGTTTGAAAACCTATGTGAAATGATTTGAAAAAGCTAACTTGCAGAAAAGGTGGAGGTTGTCATGTATGACAACACTTTGTTGTTGGCGGATTTGCAAAAGGTTTGAAAATGTTTTGAATCGGAGTGAACCGTGTGGGCCATCAGAGCAAAAGCTTGAGGATGGCCACATAACCCTACATGGTGGTGGGTCCACCAGGTCAAGCTGATGCTGCTGTGTTAAGCATCGGAGTGTGGTTTAATCCGATGCTAATCATTGGATCATTCCGATGGTCCAAAGCTGAGTTTTGGACATCTCTAGTGACCATCGGAGTATTAACCTTGAGCATTGGAGTATAGGCTAGGGATTTCAAAGTACCCATTGTGGGATGACATTGACCATTGGAGGCCCTGGTGGTGCGACCACTAGGCATGCAGAGCGTGGGTTGGAGCCTTTCAACGGCTCTATTTGTTGCCCCCTCTATATATAGAGGGGTGGCCGGTCTTTGGGGCTAGTTGAGCACCTTGGGGACTTAGTGTCCATGTATGAGGGTGCTTGGGAGCCCTCTAACTCACTTGTGCTTGTGGAGATTGCATCCGATTGTGAGCGAGTGATAGCTAGTGCATTGCATTGAGAGATTGCAATGTGTGGCACTAGGTGATCGAGTTGCAAGCTAGTGGTACTTGTTACTCTTGGAGGTTGTCACCTCCTAGATGGCTTGGTGGCATGTAGTCTTCGTTTGAAGCCCGTGTGAAGGTTATGTGTGGCTCCGGAGAAGGATTTGTGAGGGGCTCTTGTGCTCATTCCCAGGGGAGGTGGCAAAGAGCAACTTTAGTTGAGCGAGGTGTGAAGAGCGCCAAGTGGTTCGGCTGGATGTTGACGGTCGCTACAGCAAAAATAAACTGTCAACTTTACCTGCTAGAATCCTTAAAATCAAACATCACCATAGGTTTAGAAGTTTTAAACTAATAAATTTCACAAGTCTTGGTGAATATTTGCATGCAGGCCAATTTAACCATTCTATGGGCCAAATTGGGCCATAATACGTCAAGTAATTTTTATGATCTGCGACGGACTCAACTCAAAAGGGCCTCAAGACCATTATCCAAGACTTACCGCCAAAGATCAGGGCGAGAGGCTGACAGGGGGTGGTCAGCCGACCAGTGGGCCCCACCTGTCAGGCTCCCCTTCGACGTGGAGTCTCCACTGCCTTTGAGGATCAATCTCCACTGTGCTTCCATGTCGGTTCAGATCCAGGGATGAGATGAAGTCGTTACACGGATCGATGACGTGGCACTGACTTGCCCCCTACTCCATCTCCCCTATAAAAGGACCCCCAGACCCCCTCTAGAAAAGCATCGTTCAGATCACATTACGATCCTTTCAGAGAAGACAAGAGCTCCCACAAGCTTAGGATTTTAGCATAGCTTAGTCAAGTTAGATCAAAGTAGAGTCAAGTTTCTGCTCAGATTCTGGATTCAGTCATCTGGAGGTTTGGTATAGCCCTTGTATCCATCACATTCATCTTACATTATGACTTTGATCTTCATTTATATCATGTTCTTAGTTATCAAGTTCATAGCTTGCTTTGATTATATGCTTAGTATAGTCGAAGTTATTAATATGATTATGCATAGGATCACAGAGCGCTCGATTAAGTGTTCAAACTGGTTGAGTAGCCGAACCTTGTGTAAGCATAGTGCTTATACAATGTTTTGCCTGTGGATGCACCGTACATGCCGGAACGTATAGTAGACCGTGGGTGTGACAGCCTCGTTGGTCCTTTGTAACCCATCTCCCGTATGTAGGACTAGTAGGAATCGGTCACGATGGAGATAGTATATTTAGCTATGCTTCTCTTTAGAGATGTCCCTTATGCATATGAGTAGAGACAATCTTTTGCTATTGCTAAGTATATAAAATGATGGTATGCTATGACTTGTAATTAAGAATGACTTAGGAATTAATCTCACTTGTATTTAACTTAGACTAGTTATTGCTATATTTTGGAGTCTCTCTCTGAATGTTATACCTATCATATACATCTATCTTTTGGTTTACCCCTATTTAGAGTAAGTGTTTAGTTAGTGATTGCAACATAAGTACATATTGTCAATCTTTCCCTTGCCATCATTCCTCCCTGTGGTAAAATATAAATAACGATACCTAGAATACTCCCGGTGAAGTGCTACAATGGTATTCTGTGCGCTTGCAGAATTCTTATTTTCTTATTTGCACTCATAAATACCAACAAGCATTTCTAGCACAGTTGCCGGGGAGGATAAGGCAAAAGGAAAATTGATAAATATTACTTATTGATGAATCATAACTATTCACTACTGCTCTAGCAGGTTTACCCTTGTTTCTATTTGTTTTATATCTCATACAGGGTAATGCATGTACGGTTTCAACCTTCCATCAAATTTCATTGAAGATCTAGAATCGCTCATTAGGAAAAGCAAGAAAAGCAAGACTGAGGAAGCATCATCTTCCCAATTGCAATCAAACCAATCAAGAGGTAGCTTACCACCAGTTTCAGGAGCTATGGCTGACAAGACACTCCGTGAATTCTCTGCTCCAAGCGCTGCGAACATTCGCACTGGACCTACGGTCAACACCGGAGATAATTCATTTGAACTTAAGCTAGCTCTCATCAACATGGTGCAAGCTAGCCCATTCTGTGGAAAGGCACACGAAGATGCAAGTGCTCATCTTCAGCATTTTCTGGAGATTTGCAGCACATTCACTATTAAAGGAGTCACCCAAGATGCCATGTTACTTCGTCTCTTCCCATTCTCACTCTTGGGGAAGGCGAAGCAATGGTTCTATGCTAACAAAGATAACATCAACACCTCGGCAAAGTGCTCCAATGTATTTCTAGCAAAGTTTTTTCCAGTGGGTAAAACCAACGCTTTGCGTGGAAGAATTTCAAGTTTTCAACAGTTAAGTGATGAAGCAATTCCCGAGGCATGGGAATGTTTTCAAGAATATAATTCAGAATGTCCTCATCATGGGATGGAGAATTGGTTACTTATGTAGACTTTCTACCACGGGTTAATCAATAGCACCCGTGAAAATATAGATGCTACCGCTGGAGGAGCGTTCTTATCACTTACTATCATTGAAGCGACGACTCTTATAGAGAAGATGGTTTCCAACCAAGGCTGGTCGGAAGAATGTCTCCAACCCCGCAAGAAAGGTGGAGGTATGTATACGGTCAAAGAAGTAGACATGTTGTCCGCTAAGATGGACTTGCTCATGAAGAGACTTGAAGATCAAGCACATGAAAAGTAAGATGTCATGCAACGCTGAACAGTAAACGGTAAACCAGATATCGCTAGTCGATAGATCTATCTATAGTAAAATAAGGCCTCGAATACACGCTATGGTTGACTAGAATTAAGATCCATCGGCTCTTATCTTTTTAATCTATCGTCTTGCTCGATGACAACCAGGAGGTGGGCTTGGAAGCATTTATTACGCCGTAATCTTTATTTGACGTCAGATTCTGCTTTATCAGCCGGTGTATCTTAATTCTAGTCAACCATAGCGTGTATTCGAGGCCTTATTTTACTATAGATAGATCTATCGACTAGCGATATCTGGTTTACCGTTTACTGTTCAGCGTTGCATGACATCTTACTTTTCATGTGCTTGATCTTCAAGTCTCTTCATGAGCAAGTCCATCTTAGCGGACAACATGTCTACTTCTTTGACCGTATACATACCTCCACCTTTCTTGCGGGGTTGGAGACATTCTTCCGACCAGCCTTGGTTGGAAACCATCTTCTCTATAAGAGTCGTCGCTTCAATGATAGTAAGTGATAAGAACGCTCCTCCAGCGGTAGCATCTATATTTTCACGGGTGCTATTGATTAACCCGTGGTAGAAAGTCTACATAAGTAACCAATTCTCCATCCCATGATGAGGACATTCTGAATTATATTCTTGAAAACATTCCCATGCCTCGGGAATTGCTTCATCACTTAACTGTTGAAAACTTGAAATTCTTCCACGCAAAGCGTTGGTTTTACCCACTGGAAAAAACTTTGCTAGAAATACATTGGAGCACTTTGCCGAGGTGTTGATGTTATCTTTGTTAGCATAGAACCATTGCTTCGCCTTCCCCAAGAGTGAGAATGGGAAGAGACGAAGTAACATGGCATCTTGGGTGACTCCTTTAATAGTGAATGTGCTGCAAATCTCCAGAAAATGCTGAAGATGAGCACTTGCATCTTCGTGTGCCTTTCCACAGAATGGGCTAGCTTGCACCATGTTGATGAGAGCTAGCTTAAGTTCAAATGAATTATCTCCGGTGTTGACCGTAGGTCCAGTGCGAATGTTCGCAGCGCTTGGAGCAGAGAATTCACGGAGTGTCTTGTCAGCCATAGCTCCTGAAACTGGTGGTAAGCTACCTCTTGATTGGTTTGATTGCAATTGGGAAGATGATGCTTCCTCAGTCTTGCTTTTCTTGCTTTTCCTAATGAGCGATTCTAGATCTTCAATGAAATTTGATGGAAGGTTGAAACCGTACATGCATTACCCTGTATGAGATATAAAACAAATAGAAACAAGGGTAAACCTGCTAGAGCAGTAGTGAATAGTTATGATTCATCAATAAGTAATATTTATCAATTTTCCTTTTGCCTTATCCTCCCCGGCAACTGTGCTAGAAATGCTTGTTGGTATTTATGAGTGCAAATAAGAAAATAAGAATTCTGCAAGCGCACAGAATACCATTGTAGCACTTCACCGGGAGTATTCTAGGTATCGTTATTTATATTTTACCACAGGGAGGAATGATGGCAAGGGAAAGATTGACAATATGTACTTATGTTGCAATCACTAACTAAACACTTACTCTAAATAGGGGTAAACCAAAAGATAGATGTATATGATAGGTATAACATTCAGAGAGAGACTCCAAAATATAGCAATAACTAGTCTAAGTTAAATACAAGTGAGATTAATTCCTAAGTCATTCTTAATTACAAGTCATAGCATACCATCATTTTATATACTTAGCAATAGCAAAAGATTGTCTCTACTCATATGCATAAGGGACATCTCTAAAGAGAAGCATAGCTAAATATACTATCTCCATCGTGACCGATTCCTACTAGTCCTACATACGGGAGATGGGTTACAAAGGACCAACGAGGCTGTCACACCCACGGTCTACTATACGTTCCGGCATGTACGGTGCATCCACAGGCAAAACATTGTATAAGCACTATGCTTACACAAGGTTCGGCTACTCAACCAGTTTGAACACTTAATCGAGCGCTCTGTGATCCTATGCATAATCATATTAATAACTTCGACTATACTAAGCATATAATCAAAGCAAGCTATGAACTTGATAACTAAGAACATGATATAAATGAAGATCAAAGTCATAATGTAAGATGAATGTGATGGATACAAGGGCTATACCAAACCTCCAGATGACTGAATCCAGAATCTGAGCAGAAACTTGACTCTACTTTGATCTAACTTGACTAAGCTATGCTAAAATCCTAAGCTTGTGGGAGCTCTTGTCTTCTCTGAAAGGATCGTAATGTGATCTGAACGATGCTTTTCTAGAGGGGGTCTGGGGGTCCTTTTATAGGGGAGATGGAGTAGGGGGCAAGTCAGTGCCACGTCATCGATCCGTGTAACGACTTCATCTCATCCCTGGATCTGAACCGACATGGAAGCACAGTGGAGATTGATCCTCAAAGGCAGTGGAGACTCCACGTCGAAGGGGAGCCTGACAGGTGGGGCCCACTGGTCGGCTGACCACCCCCTGTCAGCCTCTCGCCCTGATCTTTGGCGGTAAGTCTTGGATAATGGTCTTGAGGCCCTTTTGAGTTGAGTCCGTCGCAGATCATAAAAATTACTTGACGTATTATGGCCCAATTTGGCCCATAGAATGGTTAAATTGGCCTGCATGCAAATATTCACCAAGACTTGTGAAATTTATTAGTTTAAAACTTCTAAACCTATGGTGATGTTTGATTTTAAGGATTCTAGCAGGTAAAGTTGACAGTTTATTTTTGCTGTAGCGACCGTCAACATCCAGCCGAACCACTTGGCGCTCTTCACACCTCGCTCAACTAAAGTTGCTCTTTGCCACCTCCCCTGGGAATGAGCACAAGAGCCCCTCACAAATCCTTCTCCGGAGCCACACATAACCTTCACACGGGCTTCAAACGAAGACTACATGCCACCAAGCCATCTAGGAGGTGACAACCTCCAAGAGTAACAAGTACCACTAGCTTGCAACTCGATCACCTAGTGCCACACATTGCAATCTCTCAATGCAATGCACTAGCTATCACTCGCTCACAATCGGATGCAATCTCCACAAGCACAAGTGAGTTAGAGGGCTCCCAAGCACCCTCATACATGGACACTAAGTCCCCAAGGTGCTCAACTAGCCCCAAAGACCGGCCACCCCTCTATATATAGAGGGGGCAACAAATAGAGCCGTTGAAAGGCTCCAACCCACGCTCTGCATGCCTAGTGGTCGCACCACCAGGGCCTCCAATGGTCAATGTCATCCCACAATGGGTACTTTGAAATCCCTAGCCTATACTCCAATGCTCAAGGTTAATACTCCGATGGTCACTAGAGATGTCCAAAACTCAGCTTTGGACCATCGGAATGATCCAATGATTAGCATCGGATTAAACCACACTCCGATGCTTAACACAGCAGCATCAGCTTGACCTGGTGGACCCACCACCATGTAGGGTTATGTGGCCATCCTCAAGCTTTTGCTCTGATGGCCCACACGGTTCACTCCGATTCAAAACATTTTCAAACCTTTTGCAAATCCGCCAACAACAAAGTGTTGTCATACATGACAACCTCCACCTTTTCTGCAAGTTAGCTTTTTCAAATCATTTCACATAGGTTTTCAAACTCTTTTTGACTGCCACTCAATCGTAGCAATGCATGCAAAGTTAGATCACTGAAGTGGCACTAGATGACCGATATGCAAACATATTTGCCCCTGTTAATCGTAGGACCATCTATCCTATATCCGGCTATGCACTTCTCTACTAAACCTTAGATCGGTGAAATGAAATGCCCTACAAATATACCTTTGCCTTGCGCATTCCATTTCATCTCCTCCATCGGTGATGCCACACAAGCATCCAACCTCCATCAAGCCACTTGCAATCAACATAGGTCTTCCATGGCTTGATACTTTGTAGATATGATCCACTTCATGTCATCATGTGGCCTTATTGGTTCATTGATCGCAACTTCGCTTGCTCTTCACCGTTGCCTTGGTCCATCGGCGCCAAGCTCTCTACTCATGATTCACCGCCTCAACGCTCCGTCGCACCCGAGCCTCTAGCTTGCCCTTCACACTTGCAACCTGATCCATCGTAGCCAAGCCATGTCTCTTGATCTTCTCCACCGAGCCACATGACACATGCCATGTCTCATATGCAATGAGATACTCCTTAGAACTAGTTGAGCACTTGCAACATAACCAAGCCACCTCTCCACCATGGTTTTAAGTGTTGCTCACGCTAGTGTACATGTGGAATAATACCTGTGTATCACACATCAAACACATATTAGTCCACCTAGGTTGCCACTCAATTACCAAAACCAAACTAGGGCCTTTCAACTAATCCATGGACATCACTACCAGGTTGTCCTTGCTAGTGACCCATAGCTAGAAATTTTTTCAATCCTTGTTTCTTGTGAAAAGTGTTATAAATGTTAGCCCCGTTCAATAAATGATAGAGAAAATGTGGTATGTTCCTTGTGATATGCTCTATCTATGAAAAATATGAATGCATGTTAAATGTTCTTGTTACATAGATTGCATCATTCAACTAACTTTTGTTGTTGGATGACCTAGCAAAAGTAGATGAGTCTTCATCCGTCAGATCCAACCACCTTTCGACACAACCTTATAAATAGGCCACACGGTGAAGCACGACTTCGCTGAAGCCTATAGCAAAGAGTAGCATGGCCATCCTCCTCAAGACCCCTGGGAAGGAGCCCTTGGTTTGGGAAAAGGCTTTGTAGGGGAATCCTCCCACCGTCTCTAGCGGAAGAGCTACTGCAAAGGCACCATAAGAATGCTCGTGGAGATAAGGCCACGCTGAATCTAGGGTCACTGCATTGTTGCTTGGGCATCCCAGGTGGTTGTTGGGCTGTCTGGAGTTTTGGGTGGATTCATGTTGTCCTTGACCTAGCATAAAATTTGTTTTAATCCTTGTTTCTCATAAAAAAATAAGGTTGCATGTTATCTGTTATGTCTAGGAAAATTATGGTTGCATGTTGCATACCTATGTTTGTGTCCCTTCTATTTTCGATACACAGGCAACATTCATTTTAGTTATAAATAGTAAACCCTTTTCAAATTTGTTTGAAACCACATATTTCCATAATTCATGGTAAATGTAAGGCT
This sequence comes from Tripidium arundinaceum, assembly GCA_030439765.1. Classification (NCBI taxonomy): domain Eukaryota; kingdom Viridiplantae; phylum Streptophyta; class Magnoliopsida; order Poales; family Poaceae; genus Tripidium; species Tripidium arundinaceum. Next base: position 9,678 of record JAHUYU010003042.1, on the reverse strand, counting down.
ATGTCAGAATTTGAGGTGCATACAAGTTTAACGTTGATATGAGGTGTGCAAACTTCAAAGTTTCACTTAGAGTTACATGCAACTATGTTTGAGGTGCATCCATTTTGTGAATGATGAATAGCCCTCTTTATTACAATCATTTGAAAATTTGGTGGCAAGCATATACACCCAAAATAAACTTCCATGCCATTTTTTAGATTTTCCTTGACTACTTTTACGTATTATTAGAATTATTTTGTGGTAATCTAGAGATTGAAGGTCAAGGTATCCCTACAAATTAACTAAAATTTTCATCTATTTCCATGAAGGGCTTGAATGGACCATATGATCCTATATAATTTTATATTTTTTTAATCTTATTGGGTCACACGTAATTCAATTTGGAATTTCTTTCGATAGAGACGCAAAAATGCCTTTAGACTATAGAAAATAGCGAATCATTTCCAAAATTATTGAAACTCCGGGACAACAACATATATGTCATCTATTGCATGTGAATAAAATTTTAGGGTAGATAAGGCAAACGGTTTATAAGGTATACGATAACAAAGATATTATTCAATGACAATTAAATATACTATAACAAAGACCTTTTTGGAAGAGGTACATCATTTTCCACACTAGGCCAATATTAGCGTCCAAGCCTACAAACACGTTATAACCTCACTAAGTGGATCAGGTTCCTGCATACTTCAGTATGAGTTGTGTACATTGTTGAAGCGGGACTGAAATGGACACCTCAACAACCTTCTTCAGGTACTTTGAATGGAGAGTCTCATAGGTCTCCGGATCAGAGGTAACTTGATCTGGTTCGTTCTTGGGCAGCGTGCAGTTTCGGATGCTTATGGCCTTATCCGGCAGTGATATTCCCCCATATAACTGCTAGGTCGTTGGTCAACCCGGTAGTGAGAGTGGGCTTCATTGTCGGGTCAATTGAGTCCGATGCCCAGTCGTTATTCTAATCCTTGGCTTACGGACTGGTGATGCCGGCTTCGCAGCACCCAACAGAGATTGTGTTACTAGTCCTACTACATCAGCAGTGTATGAGTTAGCTGAGATTTCAGTTCTGCCCTCAGCCTCCGCTATTCTGGTGAACTCATCATGTCAACGAGGCGTGTGCAAGGCGCACGCGTCGGCTCGGTGCTTCCGCACGTCCGATAATTTGGCTCGCGCTGCTACCACCCTTTGATCATCGGCGTAGGGTATACGTGCCTGGAAGTGGAATGAGCAGGTGCGTGTTCGCTAGCGTTGCAACTGCAATGCAAACCTGCGAGCGCCGGCCGGCATTGATGAATTGGAGCAAGGTTTTCCGGTCACCGCAAGCGGCCGGCCGGCCTCCGTCGTTCCATCGTCTGTATCAGTATTCACTGCTCGCTTGTTTTACATGTAGCGTATATAGTGACATAGTGTAATGTAAAACTCGCCTGACGGTAAACATGTCGGGATAGTAGCATCGTCTGCACTCTGCACTAGATTGCAAAACCGGCGCCTGCTTCGGTGGACTGGGCAGCCAGCCGGCCGGCCTAAAGCTCGGTCGGTCGTGCGCGGCGCCATTATCTACGATTCAGTCTCGGACATGGCCCCCCGGTGCGATCAGCTCCAACGTCTCGTGAGGGGACATATCTTCGGTTCTTGTCTCACACACAGGCCATACTTGTTGGATCATCGTTTACCTAGTCAAAGTTCTTCTCATGCTAATCACGGGAGCAGGGCCTACTACGGCCTTTGGGCCCCCACTTGACCTGAAAAATATGTTGTGCCGTCAAAATTGGCGCCTTTTTTTTTGAGAGAGGAAGTTATAACTTTTGGCTGGACCTACTACTAATCATGAGCACAATACATCTTCTCTGTTCATAGAAACTAGCAAATATGTCCTGGTATTATAATAGGAGAAAAAAATAATTGTGCGCCCATAAACTAATAGCATAAATCTCAGCTAATACCTTGATTTATAACCCACATCAACTATTATCCGCTTTGAATATTTGTGACAAACTTGCTCTTTATTTTAATTAAAAACGGGGGATATAGGTTGAATGATAAAGAAGCGGCGACGACGGAATGAAGGCAGTAGAGTTCAGAGAGAGGGACGATATAGTATAGGTTGCCCGTTCATAAAACAGGAAAAAAAATAATAAGATGCACAACAATGAAACTAACAACATCTATCTAATTACTTGGACATTGAATAGCATCGAGCACAACTCCACCACTGCACAAGTGTAAATTGGCATTAAATTTAAGTCGGTATTAAGTTTTGGTACGGCCCTTTCTAGGGCACGCAAAAAGCTCGACACCTTATACAAGCACAAGTGTCCAAATGGACCAACGCTTAGAACAGCAAAATACCATTAGACAAAGAAAGTTACAAAGAACAACATACATAAATTTGAGCCAAAAGAAAAAATGACAAACCGTCCAATGCCTATCTTAAGGATCAAAATTTCAAACTTAGCTAGATATCGGATGATAGGTATCATTAGCAAAATATGTCGAGTTTTGTACCTTTAGATTTGGTTGGACAACTGTGTGCACGCTCTTCTTACCATTTTTTAGATAATGGAAAGTATCATCTAACTTTATCCTCTTAAGAGATAAAGTCAGACCACACTTATTACATGGTAGGGGCAGAGCTAGGCTATTTTTTAAGCATCCTAAGGACTATACAACTTAATGTGTCATTTAGAAGAGGAATTGTTAATGAAATCGGATCTCTTGGTTCGATTTAGTGTCAAAAATTGTTCCAATTCACCTCACAAATGGAAAAGATGTTTTCCAGTGGAACCTCAGCAAGAATGGCAGGTTCACGGTCCAATCTATGTATAGAACTCTGATCCGGCAAGGAGTTATTCCCGTTAAAAATCCAATATGGAAATTACAGGTACCGCTGAAAATTAAGATTTTCCTATGGTACTTACTTAAGGGTGTCACTCTCACCAAAGCTAACTTGGAAAAAAGAAATTGGCAAGGAAGTGTCAAGTGCTGTCTCTGTAGTTCTATTGAAACTATCCAACACTTAGTTCTTTGACTGTCACTTTGCGACCTTTGTTTGGATTACTATGCATATCACTTTTGAAATTCAACCTCCTACTAGCGTTGCTAATTTGTTTGGTTCTTGGCTGTTGGGATTAAATCTTAAGCTCAGAAACCAAATATTGCTAGGAGCCGCTATACTTTGTTGGGCGATATGGTTGAATAGAAACGATATGGTATTTAACAAGGCTAAGTCTAATACTTGTATACAAGTAATTTTTAGGGTGACGTACTAGATCAGACAGTGGTCCATGCTGCATAAGAGCAACTCCAGTAGCAGCCCCCAAATCAGGGCCTCCATTTTTTATTTGGGTGCCCATCCCCAACTTTGTTGGCCCAAATTTATGCGTCCACTCCAGCAGTAGCACCCAAAAGAAGGCCCTCAAATTCCTTCCCATAGTCACTGACACATGGGACCTGCCTGTCAGCAAGACTCTCCCTCCCTCTTCCTTTTCTTCGCGTTCTGACCATGGCAATGGAGGGCACCGTTGCTGTCCTTCGTGGATCCGGCTGCCGGAGCTCGCTGCCACGCTGCCGGAGGAGAGAGGGAGCAAGCGGCCGCCAGAGGAGAGAGGACTGGTGGATGGATTCCGTCCGCCTGCCTCCTCTGCGCGGCAACGGAGGAGAGAGGATTGGGAGCTCGTCCTCTGTGCAGCTACTCGCGTCGACGACGGGGTCCCCTCCACGGCTCGCCGGAGCGGAGGAGGATCCAGCCGCGCTCATCGGAGACTGGCATAGCGGGCGCCGGAGCGGAGGTGGATCCGACCGCGCTCGCCGAAGGGGAGGGGGGCGCGGTGTAGGCGGATGTGGGCGGTTGTGCTCGCGCTTGCGCAGAGGCGGGTGGGCGGCCGCGCTCGTGGTTCCGTACGGCACGGGGGAGGAAACGACCGTGTTGCAGGATGGGGGAGAGGGGGGTTTGAGCCCCTAGGAATGGGGTCTAGAGGGTGGATTTGGGTGCCCACCCAAATTTCGAGGCCTGAGTAGGGGCCCTGCTGGAACATGTTTTTTGGCCTGAGCCCCCATATTTAGCTTTTGGGGCTCAAGTAGAGGCCCTGCTGGAGTTGCTCTAAGGAGGAGGAGCGACCACTGTTCAAGATGGGTTGCAGAAGCTGGGAAACTGTGATTATGGCTGTCTTTGCGAAGTTTGGGTGGAACTTCAGGAATCGTATTGAAGCCTAGTTTTTTTTTTGTTGTTGTTAGCCTTGCTCCTAGTTGAGTTGAGCTGTGTGTTGCTATTTTTTTATCTCTCTTGGACATGAGAGTGTATGCCTTATGGCCTTGGTTCGTATTTGACAATCAGCTACATGTCATCCTCAGATGGTAGAGGCTAGAACTTTATTCCATTATAAGAAAAACAAATGGGCATTCCTACATGCGGATGCTTAAGAAAACTGCTGGCAGAAATTTCTAAAATGGTTATATTAGGTCAGTCGCTACTAGAAATTCACTTTTAAAGGTGGTTGTCATAAGCGGCTACCACTATAAATCCATTTCTAGATAACACAAATATAAAGTTTACAAATTCTTCATACGAAATCGGATGAAGCCAATTTTTATACTAAAATTAGTAGTTGATAATATTTTCATTTAGGAGCATTTAGGTGCCCAAATATTCTACAACTTTGTCAGGATATTTTAAAAAGATGGTTTTCGAGAATGATTGATATGATAATTAATTCAAAATTGGGCGAAGGTTTTTTTACCAAGAAATCGACCCGGAAAGTTCTAATTGAAATAGGATCTAAATAAGGAAGAGCATTCTATACACAAGAGACCTAAGAAAATTGTCACTGAAATTCAAAAGGAATTGTCCTCATGTTGTTATTGACAACTGTTACGCGCCTAAATGGGACCCTCCACGTTGGGCCAAATGGGCCAGGCGAGGCCTAGGACTGAGCCCTGGCCGGCCACAGGGCCGCTCGGCGCACGGCCTAAGAGGCGCGCGGCTAGGTGGGCAGTGCCGCCGCCATGGCCCTCAAATCTCCTGACATCCGAGGAGATCCGAAATAAAAAGAGAAAGTCAAAAGTAGAAAAATAAATAGAGATTTGTTTAGATAAAATACATTAAGATTTATTAGGAAGGGGATAAGTTTTGCTCGTAAAGGAAACAGTCCAAATCTATAAGAACTCTTCTTATAGTTTTTTTGGTGTGAAAGTGTAGATTGCTTAGGGGCTAAGTCTCCCAGGACTATAAATAGAGGGGCGATGTAACCTTTCAATCTTAATCAGAAAATTGGACTTTGGCTCTTTATCCCCTCCTCTCCTTTCTAAGCCTCTGTCTCCTCCTCTGCGTCTCCTGCGCCCACGCCGCCGCCCCCTCCTTGCCCTAGCCTGCCGCCGCGCCCTCCACGCCAGCAAGCAGCCGGCGCGGCTCCCTGCTGCCGCCGCCGCCCTGCCCCTGCACCACCGCCGCCCTAGCCCTAGCCGCAGCCCAACCGGCCAGGTCCGATCAAGACCGTGACAACAACAGTTGTGTAGCTAGTGAGATGGTATGAAAGACTCCCACGTGAGGGAGGTTATCGGTTTGGATCCTAGAAAACAGTTACATAAGTGTGCATTTTTGTAGAAAAATTCATATGGCTTACCTGGCCATTGGGTTATGTGGTGGCATGGCCTGGACGTGAAATTTATTTCCTATTTTCTCACACTGTTTTTGGAATTGATTTTATGCTAAAAAGAAGCACCAGTGAAGGTCTATTTATACCGGCGGTTGAGTTAATCAAACTGTTAGTGAAAATAAATATTTTTTTATTGATGGTGATTTTGACTGTTAGTGTGAAAGCCTAGTGAAAATGCTCTAATTTCATTGCCCTTCCATACTGGCCGTCAAAACCACGAGTGAAAATCAATTTTATTAGTCAGTTAAATTGTTGTTTGTGTACCAGTAGTTGTGAGATGGGAAAGGAAGAACACGAGAGTACAAGAGACATGGAGATAGACTTAGGGCCTATTTGCTACTGCTTCCCTCTTTCTTTGGGCTCCGTTCTACGTTTTTCAGCCGAATAGATACAACTTTACAAACTCTGCTCCAGAAAAAAAGGTAAAGATTGTAAGAACACCTAATAAAGAGGTGCTCTAGAAACTTTAAATTTTTGTAGACCTACTCCACGATGAAATTTGTGGAGCAGAGATCGTGAAACAGTCCCAGAGAGGCCCTTAGAAGGTTTTATCCCAATCCGATGGTCGAACGGCATCGTTTTAGACAGATAAAGATGTCGTTCCGAGTGGAGGGGCCACTGAAGTAACGTTGATAATTTTGGACGAAATCACATCTTTATTCGACCTGAGGTAGAATCTACTAAGCAACAACATAAAGCTTAACCGGACGGGAAGACAGACAGCAAATGTTCCCAAGTCCCAACTGCTGGACGGTTAACTGAACAACTACCAAAACCCCAAGCCATGTTTCACATTTCCATTTCTCACGGCTATATAAGGACATGCCTGCCTACAGCACAGAATCACAAAGCATAGCCTCTCCACTCTCCAGTGTGGCAAGCCCTAGCAGCAGCACTGAGCAAGATACGAGAGTAGTAGCTAAACAGACCACACATCCAAACTGATCAAACAGCGAGCATGGCTAGCACAACGATAGCTCGTCTCTCCTTGGCGCTCGCGGCCATCCTTCCGCTAGCTCTTGCCACCTTCCCCCACCGCGCGCTGCTCCAGTCCTGCCAGCCCAACGGCTCCATCCCCGGCAAGTCCGGCAGCTGCAACCCCGAGAACGACTCCGTGTGTTGCGAGGACGGGAAGCGCTACACGACGTTCGCGTGCTCCCCGCCCGTGACGGCCCGCACCCGGGCCACACTGACGCTCAACAGCTTCGCGGACAACGGGGACGGCGGCGGCGCGTCCAGCTGCACCGGCACGTTCTTCGACGACGACGTGAAGGTGGTGGCGCTGTCCACGGAGTGGTTCAACAAAGGGAAGCGGTGCCAGAATAGCATCGTGATCAGGGCGGGCAACGGCAGGTCCGTGACGGCCATGGTCGTAGACGAGTGCGACTCTCTCCACGGCTGCGACAAGGAGCACAACTTCGAGCCCCCGTGCGCCAGCAACATCGTAGATGGGTCCCCCGCGGTGTGGAAGGCGCTCGGGCTCAACACCAACGATGGGGAGGTGCCCATCACCTGGTCCGAGGCGTGACGACGATCGAATTTGCAGAAAAACACGGATAGATGGACACTCGCTCTGGTCGCCTACTACTCTCTATATAGTAACACAATTGTGGTTGTCATCGTCATCGGTAGTACTCCGTACGTAGCACTACTATATACGTCTGCGTACGACGTTCTATATATAGGAATAAGCTTATCCATACATGTGTATGCGTCGCTTTTAAATTGTCGATCTGTTAGGAAATGTCAAGTACGTGTGCAAGTGTAATGTCTTGTTTTAAATAATGCAAACTGTTGTTTCCCGAGAACTTGGAAAATGTAAGGGTATTGTTTTGGTTTTTTTTATGTTGGGCATTGTAACCATTCTGATTAAGCAAGGAAATAAACTCTTTCCCCTATCCCTCTCTCTTCTCTCTCTGCCGCCACCCCTCTCCCTCTCTCTCTCTCTCTGCCGCACGCCGCCGCCCTCTGCCCTAGCCGACGCCGCCACCACCTCCACCAGCAGCCGGCGCAGCAGCACCACCGCCCCTGCCGCCGCCCCCAAGGACACAACAGGGGCAGACGTCGAGAAAGGCAGGATGGAGCGTGAAACCGCCGCTAGAGAACTTGAAAAGGCAACTAAACAAGCGATGAAAGACGTCGGGCGGGCGTTCCTCAAAGAGAAAAAGGAGGCAGCACCAACGTCAGGAATTCCAGATATCGTGGATGAGATCACCAACAAGCTTTTCATCGAAGAGGACAACAAAGATCAACTCCCCCCACAGAATCCGCCGCCGCCACCATACCCCCGTACAGGACCACAACCGGGCTCATTCCTAGTTCTCCAGCCACGAATCCACAAACTATCATTCCCAACCTTCGACGGCAAGGAAGATCCACTGCCATGGATTAATCATTGCGAGCAATTTTTCAGAGGGTAGAAAACACTAGACAACGAGAGAGCATGGTACGCCTCCTACCATCTAACAGGAGGAGCTCAACAATGGTTCATGCGCCTCACACAGGACAAAACAATCACATATTGGGATTACTTTGCCCGTTGTGTCAACGAGCGTTTCGGTCCGCCACCACGACGCAACCCACTAGGAGAATTGGCATCGCTGCGAAAGACTGGCACCGTCGACGACTACACGGAGCACTTCCTGGCACACTTGACGAGCAGCAACAAGTTAACATCTACACCGCCGGACTGCTCGAACCGCTAAAAACTGACATGGAACTCCAGAATCCACACGACATGGAGATGGCTGCGTCCCTAGCACGGGCTTATGAACGAAGGGCAGCTGTTGTCGCAGACTCCAGCAAATCAACGACAACAATTTGACCGCAAGCACGTCCCCTACCACCTAAGGTGCCACAACCAGCAACTGCTGCTACTCCCCCTCCAACAACAGCGACTTCCTTGTCAGCACCACCAGCCACGACACCTCGTCCTTTCAAAAGGTTGACCCCAGAGGAGATGACAGAACGTAGATGAATGGGGCTATGTTTCAACTGCGATGAGCAATTCACCCGAGGTCACAAATGCAAGCAACTGTTCGACATCACGCTCATCAATGACTACGATCTCGATGACAACGATGCCAGCCTAATGATGATGATCGGTGCCCAGAACTCCGGGGTGCGTGGATGGCCTACCATGTTCCTGGCCGGCACCCTCCTCGGTCAAGGTGTACGCATCCTAGTGGACAGCGGTGCTACCCACAACATCATCGACATCAACTTCACCAGGCTCGTCGGCATGATGGAACGCCGCATCCACACAACAATCTTGGTGGGCAGCGGAACCGAGATCAACTGCACCAGCGCCTCCTACAACATCCCTCTACACATCAACGCAGAAACATTTCACGTCGACGCACTACTGGTGGACATCGGCAACGACATAGATATCATATTGGGCACACCATGGTTGGCCGACATCAGCACCATAACTTGGAACTTCGCATCTCTGGAGATGCAATTCCAAAGGAACGGCCACACTACCAACCTCTCGAGCATCTAAGATCGCCACCCGCACCAGAATGTCCTCGCCATACCTGCACCAGCAACGATACAACACAAGGCCTACAACAACACCAACCAAATGCCTTGGACAAAATCAGCACCTGTGCAGCCGTCTTCAACCAGCTACGCCAAGAGATCCTCCAAATACTAGAACTCAGAACAATAGCTCTCGCCTTTATCAACAAGGAGGCTCCTATGGCATGGTCACTGGATCAAGGCTTATTATTCTTTGAAGGACGATTTTACGTCCCGTCCTCCTCACCGATATTACCCGACCTCCTGGATACTTTGCTACTATGCGGTCACATCAAAAATCTACGATTGCCGGCGTCTATGGTGAAGTAGCATAGCATCCGGGGAGGTCGTTCGTAGCTGTGTACCATATTGTTGGGGTTGGGAAGAATGTAGCCCGTCATGCGGCAGCAGATTGTTGCAGAGATACGTCTTGGCGGGTTTGTTGTGAAGTGTAGCATGTCCCTGAACATAAATTCTCCTGCATAAAATTCAGTTGGTGACAGTT
>JAHUYU010000689.1:0-19088 GCA_030439765.1 Tripidium arundinaceum | reverse complement strand
GTCAGAGTGGGCTAATCGGTAGGAGAAGAGTTACTGTATACACTGACAGTCGATGAAAATTAGCTTGTGAAGAAAGTTGCCGATGAAACAGGAAGTATGCCGATGGAAAGGAGGTCGGTAAGAATTCCATCGTAATTAAAGCGGACAAGGAAATAGATAGGAGTTGATTTCCTTTTCTATGTTTGTTAGAGTCTGATTTGTATAAGAGTCATGTGTTTCCTTAGATGTGGACTTGGTGTCCTAGTCGTATTTGGTTATGTTTCAGTAGATCAGGGTATAAATATAAATTGAAGGGCAATGTAATAAGATATATCAATCAATATCAAAACCAATTTTTACTCCTATTTGCATCTATTTACTTTTCGGTGACTTTGTCAATTTGCATATTTTTCCTTTTTTTCACGAGTTCTCATCGATTCGGCGAGCTGCATTGCTTCAGTGCGACCTTCGACGATCCTCGAGTTCCGCGTGAGTACCTCTTGGCCATGACTTCCAGGCATATCGCTGTTGTCAGGACCAAAGTGCTCGTATCTTCATCCTTGTCGATTAACAGGTCAAATCGACTAGCACGCTTTGGATATCGATTTCGGGTATTAGCCCTTTGTGTTTGCAGATCCACTTTTGCATCAACAGCCACACTGTTCTTCACCGACATCATCCATCGCTTTGGGGTTCCCAACTGCATCATCATAGACAACGGCACCCAGTTCACCGGCAAAAGGTTCTTGGAATTCTGCGATGACCATCACATTCATGTGCTCTGGTCGGCCGTGGCTCACCCAAGGACAAATGGCCAAGTAGAACATGCCAATGGCATGGTCTTACAAGGCCTAAAGCCGAGAATCTTCAACAAATTGAATAAACATGGCAAGAAATGGGCCGCTGAGCTCCCCTCAGTCCTGTGGAGCCTAAGAACGACGCCGAGTCAAGCCATGGGGTTCACTCCATTTTTCTTAGTCTATGGGTCCGAGGCTGTGCTCCCCACCGATTTAGAGTATGGGTCCCCCAGGCTAAAAGCCTACAACGAGCAAAGCAACGATGTCGCAAGAGAGAACGCCCTCGACCAACTCTAGGAAGCTCGTGATATAGCTCTATTACACTTGACAAGGTATCAGCAGAATCTCCGATGCTACCTCGACAAACATGTTCATAGGCGAGATCTCAACGTCGGTGACCTGGTGCTTTGACGAAGCCAAAGAAACAAGGGATGACATAAGCTTACTCCACCATGGGAAGGACCGTACATCATCATAGAGGTGTTGAAGCCTAGCACCTACAAGCTATCAAACGAAAAGGACGAAATCTTCACCAACGCATGGAACATCGAACAGCTACATCGCTTTTACCCCTAGAGCCTCGAGGCTTTGTACCTTTGTTATCAGACACATGAATAAATAAAGAGTACACCCATGTGCAAAAAGCATTCTTTCGTGAAAAATAGGTAGGCTCGACAAGGGGGCTAGATAAGGGGGGAACCCCCTATGTCCCTAAAAAACTCGCATTTCTTCAAAAAAATTTACATAGTCAACGAGGCCGCAAGCACACCCTAAGGTTCAAGGGCTGTTGAGCCACGAGATTGCCTACGCCTCCGGGCTATGGTACCTCCACTCACTCCCCCATGCCAAGGGGTGCAACCGCGCGCCAAGAAGACCGTGTAAAAGTTTGCAATTTCAAAAAACTCACTTCTAACGTTCCTATATGCTTCGATTCGAGTTCTTACATAGTCGACGAGGCTGCAAGACCATCCTAAGGACAAGGGGCGGTTGAGCTGTGAGACCACCTACGTGGTGAAAAACAGGCCACCTCGTTCTCCTCTTCAGTCTAGTTCGGGTCTGAGGTGAAGCCATCTACAATGAGGCCCATGTCATACTCGAACCCAGATCGGATGACCACCATGGACCACTTCACGCCATGGTGCCACCTGCCTCGGATCTTCTCACAGACAAGGCCACCAGCGCCATCATCCAGCGTACAAACGAGTTCCCTGGCGCATCCTCCTCGGTATCGGCATCAGGCTTGACCCCCAAGCCATCGCACAACGAGGTGATCGTGCCCTGGAGCAGTTGATTCCGTCCAACCTCGGCCTCGAGGAGGGCTTGAAATGAGGTGGCCGTCACCTGGGCCTCACACTGCTGTTACTCCAACTTTGAATCATAAGATCAAGTCAGCAGACACATAAGAAACCCAAGTCGAGATTAGGATTGAGCGAAAATCTACCCTCAGCATGGGTCTGACAGCCCATGATCTGATCGCGCAGCTCGCTGTGCGCCTTCTCGGCTGCTCGAAGGACCTCGTCCCTATCATGGATGGTCACCCTCAGTGCCTCAATCTCTCGGCCGGTGCCTGAGAGAGCCTTGTCCCTCACTCGGACGGTCTCCTTCAACGTCACGACCTCACTCTCCAGAGTCTTGACGCGAGCGGACACCAGCCCGATCTGGACGTTGAGGGCATCACGCTAGTCACTGACAAGGGTGACGTCCTTCTCGAGCTCCTTCACGTGGGTCAAAAGTGGCGCGCGGTCCTCACGGGCCTTGGATGCCTCCTCCTAAGCCTTGGTTGCGTCCTCACGTGCCTTGACCGTAGCCTCCTGAGCCTACACTGCTTCCTCCCTGACCATCGCATGGACGATGCGAAGCTCGTTCGCTTCCGCGCTCTTCTTGGATAGCCGCTTATTGGCTTCCTCGACCAGAGCCCATTAATGAGCAAGCGCTGCCCACACACCACTTTCATGGTGGATGAAGACCGACTTGCGGTGCGATCGCTCCTTGAGCTCCTGACCATGATCAAACCCAGAATCAGAACCAAGGAGAAAAAGGGGGGTACGGGCCAAATAAAATATCGAAACAAGCACGACTCACCTCGAAGGCCCCCGACATGTGCCACACTAGGGTATCCATGAATATTCATAGAGACCGCATGGAGTGCTTGTGGAGCCCCTCGACGTACTCCTAATGTTGCACTATCATCGAGGGTGAAGAAGGGCTCGGCGTCGGGGTTAGCCGCATCCCTGAATTCGAGGGTCGACCGACCCTAGCGCAGGAGCTCCTCCTCCGCTCACACAAGCACTAGCTCTGCAAAGTCAGGCCACCCGCCCAACGTCTCCACTGCGTCACAGTCTAGCGCCGTAGAGGTTCCGGGCTGATCTGAGGCGTCAACCATCTCGACGTCCACCTTCTGTTTCCCCTTATTGGAAGGGGAGTCGTCAGACATAAGATCGATCACAGCCGGTGTCGACCCTTGGGGCGGGAGTGGCCCCTCACTGGCCGGCACCTTCGCCCGAGCATCGGGCGGTGACACGACCGCCTCCCACTCTGCTGTGCCCAACGGCCCCTCCGGCTAGCCCAGCTCGTGCTGCTTCGCTTCGGTTGTGGCTCCAGCGGCCACTCTTTCTGTTGTTGTTGCGACGGCTGCTGTGGTGGTTCCTCCCACTCTGCTCGCTGTCCCAGTAGCGCCTCCCCCTCTTCCCCGCATCTCACAGGGTCTCCCCTACGTTCCTTGTCTCTTTGACATCTGCTTTCCCGGCATCACGGGCAGATGTGGCGGCCTCTGAGGCCTCAACGATCTCCAGGGTCCTCATGGTCGACCCTGGTTCACGACCGTCACCTCTGAACCTGCTAGGCCAAGTAGGGTCCGGGGCCACCCCGACCAACTCAGATAGCTAAGTAGCGTCTCTAGCTCCGACGTTCGCCTCGGCGCTCGCGCCGACCTGAGCTACGGACTCCTTCGCCTTGAGTCACTCCGTCACCGCCTGGTACCTTGCAATCCAGGCGGCATCATCTGCTGGCATCCGCATCATCAAAGCAGCACCGGCTTTAAGCGCCTTGGCAGGCGTCAAGGCTGCACGGCTCCACCTTGCGCTTGTGGCTGCACAATGAATCAGAACATGAGAACAAGGAATAAAATAGACTTGTCTAAAAAATAATGCAAAACACTCACCTGGACATGGGGATCATGGGTTTAGTCCCTAGCTTCCCTGAGCTCCCTAAGACCCCGTACGACGGCCCTTCCATCGAGCCTCTGGTCAGCCCAGAACTCCCTCGAGCCTGGGCTGATGAGGTCCCTGAGGTCCTCTGCGTCACTAGGGCTATCTAGCCTTGAGTTCTGACACCTGACAACAGCGCCCCGGCCTCGGGCATCGACGCCACTGCCCTACCTGCCGATGAGGTGTGCGGCGACTAAGGCACGCATCCTCGGTGCCGCCGACGTCATCGGGGGAACCCCCAGCTCGGTGGACCTCCTATCCGAGGGCCCCTCATGGGCCCTCCCTTCCACTCGCTCCTTCTCCCCCTTGACAGACACCGAGGCCGCCCTCGATGCCTGGGAGGTCAACCCCCCATTGAAGAGCTCCTGTAGGGACCATACGTTAGGAAGGTGCGCGAGAAAAGTCACGGTGTCGTACCATGACCCGGCATTGTCCTCCTCGCTATCGTCGTCCTCCTCCTCTGAGGCTATCTCAGAGGGGGATTCCTCTATAGGAGACCCTCGAGCCCTTGCTAGCGACGGTGTTTTAGCAATGCCACGCGCTCGTGGATGTTCCTATTGCGTCGTATTCTCACGGCATCTTTCTCCTTCTTCTCCTGGGCCGTGGAAAGATGCCTCACCTCTTGAGTGGCATAATCCTCTAGGACTGGTGGTGGCGAGTCTTTGACCGCAGACAGATCCTGCACGGGAAACTCAACGAGTTTAGATCTATGAGACCCAGGAAAGAAGGGGAGCCTAGCACTAGGAGGGCAACACTTACCAGTGGCTCGAATCCTTAAGTGGGCCGCATCGAGACTTTATCGATGTCCTCCTGCTTGAAGCTACCCACCATCCACCGCATGCGCCGGGCAACCTCATCGAGGGGGAGGGTCTCGTGCAACATCCGACTCCCCTCCAATGAGACGCTCGGTGTCATCTCATCGATCTGAAGTCAGCGCTACATCAACGGCAGCACTCTTCGATGGTGGAACACGACGGTTACCATCCCTACGGTCAGTCCGCGCTGACAAAGCCTCCGTAGCACATCGAAGAGCGGCTGCAGCTTCAGCTTGTCCTCCTCAACAACGTCGTATGACCAGTTGTCCTTGCGTGACATCAGAACCCGACCAGAGAACTTCGGCAGGCGGTCGTCATCGTTGTGCAGATAGAACCAACCGTCGTGCCATCCGCTGTTCGACGAGATGAGCTGCGCCGTGATGTAGAGCTCGCCTTGACCCCCTTGCACTTGAAGGGTGTAGCTACCGGCGTGCACCGCCTACCACACTCCCCTCTCGCCCACCTTCTTGGCAAAGTGCTTCGCCTTGAAAAGGTGGAGCCATAGCTTCCAGTGGGGCTCCATCCCCAAGTACCCCTCGCATACTGTCGCAAAGATAGCAACCTGTGAGACAGAGTTGGGGGTGAGGTGATGGAGCTCCACCCCATAGTAATGCAGGAGCACCCGCATAAACCGACTCAGCGGCATCCTGAGTCCCCTCTCGTGGAAGGCGTCGAAGCTAACCACGTAGCCCTCCAGTGGCGTCGGCTCCCGGTGGTTGGTCGGTGGCACCCTCCACTCCGGCTGGCTCTGACTTGCCCTCAGTCGCAAGAGACCGTCGTGAACCAGCTCCTCCAGCTTCCTCTCTGTTATGAAGAACGGACCCACGCGTCCATGGGGAGAACTTGGCTCTTTCCCACCATAAGCATTGAGATCGGCTTACGGTGGCGACGGGGGAAGAGAAGCATATAGGAACGTTAGAAGTGAGTTTTTTGAAATTGCAAACTTTTACACGGTCTTCTTGGCGCGCGGTTGCACCCCTTGGCATGGGGGAGTGAGTGGAGGTACCATAGCCCGGAGGCGTAGGCAATCTCGTGGCTCAACAGCCCTTGAACCTTAGGGTGTGCTTGCGGCCTCGTTGACTATGTAAATTTTTTTTGAAGAAATGCGAGTTTTTTAGGGACATAGGGGGTTCCCCCCTTATCTAGCCCCCTTGTCGAGCCTACCTATTTTTCACGAAAGAATGCTTTTTGCACATGGGTGTACTCTTTATTTATTCATGTGTCTGATAACAAAGGTACAAAGCCTCGAGGCTCTAGGGGTAAAAGCGATGTAGCTGTTCGATGTTCCATGCGTTGGTGAAGATTTCGTCCTTTTCGTTTGATAGCTTGTAGGTGCTAGGCTTCAACACCTCTATGATGATGTACGGTCCTTCCCATGGTGGAGTAAGCTTATGTCATCCCTTGTTTCTTTGGCTTCGTCAAAGCACCAGGTCACCGACGTTGAGATCTCGCCTATGAACATGTTTGTCGAGGTAGCATCGGAGATTCTGCTGATACCTTGTCAAGTGTAATAGAGCTATATCACGAGCTTCCTAGAGTTGGTCGAGGGCGTTCTCTCTTGCGACATCGTTGCTTTGCTCGTTGTAGGCTTTTAGCCTGGGGGACCCATACTCTAAATCGGTGGGGAGCACAGCCTCGGACCCATAGACTAAGAAAAATGGAGTGAACCCCATGGCTTGACTCGGCGTCGTTCTTAGGCTCCACAGGACTGAGGGGAGCTCAGCGGCCCATTTCTTGCCATGTTTATTCAATTTGTTGAAGATTCTCGGCTTTAGGCCTTGTAAGACCATGCCATTGGCATGTTCTACTTGGCCATTTGTCCTTGGGTGAGCCACGGCCGACCAGAGCACATGAATGTGATGGTCATCGCAGAATTCCAAGAACCTTTTGCCGGTGAACTGGGTGCCGTTGTCTATGATGATGCAGTTGGGAACCCCAAAGCGATGGATGATGTCGGTGAAGAACAGTGTGGCTGTTGATGCAAAAGTGGATCTGCAAACACAAAGGGCTAATACCCGAAATCGATATCCAAAGCGTGCTAGTCGATTTGACCTGTTAATCGACAAGGATGAAGATACGAGCACTTTGGTCCTGACAACAGCGATATGCCTGGAAGTCATGGCCAAGAGGTACTCACGCGGAACTCGAGGATCGTCGAAGGTCGCACTGAAGCAATGCAGCTCGCCGAATCGATGAGAACTCGTGAAAAAAAGGAAAAATATGCAAATTGACAAAGTCACCGAAAAGTAAATAGATGCAAATAGGAGTAAAAATTGGTTTTGATATTGATTGATATATCTTATTACATTGCCCTTCAATTTATATTTATACCCTGATCTACTGAAACATAACCAAATACGACTAGGACACCAAGTCCACATCTAAGGAAACACATGACTCTTATACAAATCAGACTCTAACAAACATAGAAAAGGAAATCAACTCCTATCTATTTCCTTGTCCGCTTTAATTACGATGGAATTCTTACCGACCTCCTTTCCATCGGCATACTTCCTGTTTCATCGGCAACTTTCTTCACAAGCTAATTTTCATCGACTGTCAGTGTATACAGTAACTCTTCTCCTACCGATTAGCCCACTCTGACCATCTTGACACGTGCCAAAAAACGGTGTCAACACATGCCCCCAATTTCGGAGTATAAAACATTGATGCTTCAAAATTTACTCCAGATAATGCTTGCCTTCGCCCATTTATCTTAACCCATTCTCCAAGCATAACATAATTTGTTACTGAATCTAATCAAATCTAGTTCTGATTCACACACTTCAGTAAATATTGCACAATCTCCAACCATTCTTGCCCCATTTACGGTTAAGATAAATGGGCGAAGGCAAGCATTATCTGGAGTAAATTTTGAAGCATCAATGTTTTATACTCCGAAATTGGGGGCATGTGTTGACACCGTTTTTTGGCACGTGTCAAGATGGTCAGAGTGGGCTAATCGGTAGGAGAAGAGTTACTGTATACACTGACAGTCGATGAAAATTAGCTTGTGAAGAAAGTTGCCGATGAAACAGGAAGTATGCCGATGGAAAGGAGGTCGGTAAGAATTCCATCGTAATTAAAGCGGACAAGGAAATAGATAGGAGTTGATTTCCTTTTCTATGTTTGTTAGAGTCTGATTTGTATAAGAGTCATGTGTTTCCTTAGATGTGGACTTGGTGTCCTAGTCGTATTTGGTTATGTTTCAGTAGATCAGGGTATAAATATAAATTGAAGGGCAATGTAATAAGATATATCAATCAATATCAAAACCAATTTTTACTCCTATTTGCATCTATTTACTTTTCGGTGACTTTGTCAATTTGCATATTTTTCCTTTTTTTCACGAGTTCTCATCGATTCGGCGAGCTGCATTGCTTCAGTGCGACCTTCGACGATCCTCGAGTTCCGCGTGAGTACCTCTTGGCCATGACTTCCAGGCATATCGCTGTTGTCAGGACCAAAGTGCTCGTATCTTCATCCTTGTCGATTAACAGGTCAAATCGACTAGCACGCTTTGGATATCGATTTCGGGTATTAGCCCTTTGTGTTTGCAGATCCACTTTTGCATCAACAGCCACACTGTTCTTCACCGACATCATCCATCGCTTTGGGGTTCCCAACTGCATCATCATAGACAACGGCACCCAGTTCACCGGCAAAAGGTTCTTGGAATTCTGCGATGACCATCACATTCATGTGCTCTGGTCGGCCGTGGCTCACCCAAGGACAAATGGCCAAGTAGAACATGCCAATGGCATGGTCTTACAAGGCCTAAAGCCGAGAATCTTCAACAAATTGAATAAACATGGCAAGAAATGGGCCGCTGAGCTCCCCTCAGTCCTGTGGAGCCTAAGAACGACGCCGAGTCAAGCCATGGGGTTCACTCCATTTTTCTTAGTCTATGGGTCCGAGGCTGTGCTCCCCACCGATTTAGAGTATGGGTCCCCCAGGCTAAAAGCCTACAACGAGCAAAGCAACGATGTCGCAAGAGAGAACGCCCTCGACCAACTCTAGGAAGCTCGTGATATAGCTCTATTACACTTGACAAGGTATCAGCAGAATCTCCGATGCTACCTCGACAAACATGTTCATAGGCGAGATCTCAACGTCGGTGACCTGGTGCTTTGACGAAGCCAAAGAAACAAGGGATGACATAAGCTTACTCCACCATGGGAAGGACCGTACATCATCATAGAGGTGTTGAAGCCTAGCACCTACAAGCTATCAAACGAAAAGGACGAAATCTTCACCAACGCATGGAACATCGAACAGCTACATCGCTTTTACCCCTAGAGCCTCGAGGCTTTGTACCTTTGTTATCAGACACATGAATAAATAAAGAGTACACCCATGTGCAAAAAGCATTCTTTCGTGAAAAATAGGTAGGCTCGACAAGGGGGCTAGATAAGGGGGGAACCCCCTATGTCCCTAAAAAACTCGCATTTCTTCAAAAAAAATTTACATAGTCAACGAGGCCGCAAGCACACCCTAAGGTTCAAGGGCTGTTGAGCCACGAGATTGCCTACGCCTCCGGGCTATGGTACCTCCACTCACTCCCCCATGCCAAGGGGTGCAACCGCGCGCCAAGAAGACCGTGTAAAAGTTTGCAATTTCAAAAAACTCACTTCTAACGTTCCTATATGCTTCTCTTCCCCCGTCGCCACCGTAAGCCGATCTCAATGCTTATGGTGGGAAAGAGCCAAGTTCTCCCCATGGACGCGTGGGTCCGTTCTTCATAACAGAGAGGAAGCTGGAGGAGCTGGTTCACGACGGTCTCTTGCGACTGAGGGCAAGTCAGAGCCAGCCGGAGTGGAGGGTGCCACCGACCAACCACCGGGAGCCGACGCCACTGGAGGGCTACGTGGTTAGCTTCGACGCCTTCCACGAGAGGGGACTCAGGATGCCGCTGAGTCGGTTTATGCGGGTGCTCCTGCATTACTATGGGGTGGAGCTCCATCACCTCACCCCCAACTCTGTCTCACAGGTTGCTATCTTTGCGACAGTATGCGAGGGGTACTTGGGGATGGAGCCCCACTGGAAGCTATGGCTCCACCTTTTCAAGGCGAAGCACTTTGCCAAGAAGGTGGGCGAGAGGGGAGTGTGGTAGGCGGTGCACGCCGGTAGCTACACCCTTCAAGTGCAAGGGGGTCAAGGCGAGCTCTACATCACGGCGCAGCTCATCTCGTCGAACAGCGGATGGCACGACGGTTGGTTCTATCTGCACAACGATGACGACCGCCTGCCGAAGTTCTCTGGTCGGGTTCTGATGTCACGCAAGGACAACTGGTCATACGACGTTGTTGAGGAGGACAAGCTGAAGCTGCAGCCGCTCTTCGATGTGCTACGGAGGCTTTGTCAGCGCGGACTGACCGTAGGGATGGTAACCGTCGTGTTCCACCATCGAAGAGTGCTGCCGTTGATGTAGCGCTGACTTCAGATCGATGAGATGACACCGAGCGTCTCATTGGAGGGGAGTCGGATGTTGCACGAGACCCTCCCCCTCGATGAGGTTGCCCGGCGCATGCGGTGGATGGTGGGTAGCTTCAAGCAGGAGGACATCGATAAAGTCTCGATGCGGCCCACTTAAGGATTCGAGCCACTGGTAAGTGTTGCCCTCCTAGTGCTAGGCTCCCCTTCTTTCCTGGGTCTCATAGATCTAAACTCGTTGAGTTTCCCGTGCAGGATCTGTCTGCGGTCAAAGACTCGCCACCACCAGTCCTAGAGGATTATGCCACTCAAGAGGTGAGGCATCTTTCCACGGCCCAGGAGAAGAAGGAGAAAGATGCCGTGAGAATACGACGCAATAGGAACATCCACGAGCGCGTGGCATTGCTAAAACACCGTCGCTAGCAAGGGCTCGAGGGTCTCCCTATAGAGGAATCCCCCTCTGAGATAGCCTCAGAGGAGGAGGACGACGATAGCGAGGAGGACAATGCCGGGTCATGGTACGACACCGTGACTTTTCTCGCGCACCTTCCTAACGTATGGTCCCTACAGGAGCTCTTCAATGGGGGGTTGACCTCCCAGGCATCGAGGGCGGCCTCGGTGTCTGTCAAGGGGGAGAAGGAGTGAGTGGAAGGGAGGGCCCATGAGGGGCCCTCGGATAGGAGGTCCACCGAGCTGGGGGTTCCCCCGATGACGTCGGCGGCACCGAGGATGCGTGCCTAGTCGCCGCACACCTCATCGGCAGGTAGGGCAGTGGCGTCGATGCCCGAGGCCGGGGCGCTGTTGTCAGGTGTCAGAACTCAAGGCTAGATAGCCCTAGTGACGCAGAGGACCTCAGGGACCTCATCAGCCCAGGCTCGAGGGAGTTCTGGGCTGACCAGAGGCTCGATGGAAGGGCCGTCGTACGGGGTCTTAGGGAGCTCAGGGAAGCTAGGGACTAAACCCATGATCCCCATGTCCAGGTGAGTGTTTTGCATTATTTTTTAGACAAGTCTATTTTATTCCTTGTTCTCATCGATTCGGCGAGCTGCATTGCTTCAGTGCGACCTTCGACGATCCTCGAGTTCCGCGTGAGTACCTCTTGGCCATGACTTCCAGGCATATCGCTGTTGTCAGGACCAAAGTGCTCGTATCTTCATCCTTGTCGATTAACAGGTCAAATCGACTAGCACGCTTTGGATATCGATTTCGGGTATTAGCCCTTTGTGTTTGCAGATCCACTTTTGCATCAACAGCCACACTGTTCTTCACCGACATCATCCATCGCTTTGGGGTTCCCAACTGCATCATCATAGACAACGGCACCCAGTTCACCGGCAAAAGGTTCTTGGAATTCTGCGATGACCATCACATTCATGTGCTCTGGTCGGCCGTGGCTCACCCAAGGACAAATGGCCAAGTAGAACATGCCAATGGCAATGGTCTTACAAGGCCTAAAGCCGAGAATCTTCAACAAATTGAATAAACATGGCAAGAAATGGGCCGCTGAGCTCCCCTCAGTCCTGTGGAGCCTAAGAACGACGCCGAGTCAAGCCATGGGGTTCACTCCATTTTTCTTAGTCTATGGGTCCGAGGCTGTGCTCCCCACCGATTTAGAGTATGGGTCCCCCAGGCTAAAAGCCTACAACGAGCAAAGCAACGATGTCGCAAGAGAGAACGCCCTCGACCAACTCTAGGAAGCTCGTGATATAGCTCTATTACACTTGACAAGGTATCAGCAGAATCTCCGATGCTACCTCGACAAACATGTTCATAGGCGAGATCTCAACGTCGGTGACCTGGTGCTTTGACGAAGCCAAAGAAACAAGGGATGACATAAGCTTACTCCACCATGGGAAGGACCGTACATCATCATAGAGGTGTTGAAGCCTAGCACCTACAAGCTATCAAACGAAAAGGACGAAATCTTCACCAACGCATGGAACATCGAACAGCTACATCGCTTTTACCCCTAGAGCCTCGAGGCTTTGTACCTTTGTTATCAGACACATGAATAAATAAAGAGTACACCCATGTGCAAAAAGCATTCTTTCGTGAAAAATAGGTAGGCTCGACAAGGGGGCTAGATAAGGGGGGAACCCCCTATGTCCCTAAAAAACTCGCATTTCTTCAAAAAAAATTTACATAGTCAACGAGGCCGCAAGCACACCCTAAGGTTCAAGGGCTGTTGAGCCACGAGATTGCCTACGCCTCCGGGCTATGGTACCTCCACTCACTCCCCCATGCCAAGGGGTGCAACCGCGCGCCAAGAAGACCGTGTAAAAGTTTGCAATTTCAAAAAACTCACTTCTAACGTTCCTATATGCTTCGATTCGAGTTCTTACATAGTCGACGAGGCTGCAAGACCATCCTAAGGACAAGGGGCGGTTGAGCTGTGAGACCACCTACGTGGTGAAAAACAGGCCACCTCGTTCTCCTCTTCAGTCTAGTTCGGGTCTGAGGTGAAGCCATCTACAATGAGGCCCATGTCATACTCGAACCCAGATCGGATGACCACCATGGACCACTTCACGCCATGGTGCCACCTGCCTCGGATCTTCTCACAGACAAGGCCACCAGCGCCATCATCCAGCGTACAAACGAGTTCCCTGGCGCATCCTCCTCGGTATCGGCATCAGGCTTGACCCCCAAGCCATCGCACAACGAGGTGATCGTGCCCTGGAGCAGTTGATTCCGTCCAACCTCGGCCTCGAGGAGGGCTTGAAATGAGGTGGCCGTCACCTGGGCCTCACACTGCTGTTACTCCAACTTTGAATCATAAGATCAAGTCAGCAGACACATAAGAAACCCAAGTCGAGATTAGGATTGAGCGAAAATCTACCCTCAGCATGGGTCTGACAGCCCATGATCTGATCGCGCAGCTCGCTGTGCGCCTTCTCGGCTGCTCGAAGGACCTCGTCCCTATCATGGATGGTCACCCTCAGTGCCTCAATCTCTCGGCCGGTGCCTGAGAGAGCCTTGTCCCTCACTCGGACGGTCTCCTTCAACGTCACGACCTCACTCTCCAGAGTCTTGACGCGAGCGGACACCAGCCCGATCTGGACGTTGAGGGCATCACGCTAGTCACTGACAAGGGTGACGTCCTTCTCGAGCTCCTTCACGTGGGCCAAAAGTGGCGCGCGGTCCTCACGGGCCTTGGATGCCTCCTCCTAAGCCTTGGTTGCGTCCTCACGTGCCTTGACCGTAGCCTCCTGAGCCTACACTGCTTCCTCCCTGACCATCGCATGGACGATGCGAAGCTCGTTCGCTTCCGCGCTCTTCTTGGATAGCCGCTTATTGGCTTCCTCGACCAGAGCCCATTAATGAGCAAGCGCTGCCCACACACCACTTTCATGGTGGATGAAGACCGACTTGCGGTGCGATCGCTCCTTGAGCTCCTGACCATGATCAAACCCAGAATCAGAACCAAGGAGAAAAAGGGGGGTACGGGCCAAATAAAATATCGAAACAAGCACGACTCACCTCGAAGGCCCCCGACATGTGCCACACTAGGGTATCCATGAATATTCATAGAGACCGCATGGAGTGCTTGTGGAGCCCCTCGACGTACTCCTAATGTTGCACTATCATCGAGGGTGAAGAAGGGCTCGGCGTCGGGGGTTAGCCGCATCCCTGAATTCGAGGGTCGACCGACCCTAGCGCAGGAGCTCCTCCTCCGCTCACACAAGCACTAGCTCTGCAAAGTCAGGCCACCCGCCCAACGTCTCCACTGCGTCACAGTCTAGCGCCGTAGAGGTTCCGGGCTGATCTGAGGCGTCAACCATCTCGACGTCCACCTTCTGTTTCCCCTTATTGGAAGGGGAGTCGTCAGACATAAGATCGATCACAGCCGGTGTCGACCCTTGGGGCGGGAGTGGCCCCTCACTGGCCGGCACCTTCGCCCGAGCATCGGGCGGTGACACGACCGCCTCCCACTCTGCTGTGCCCAACGGCCCCTCCGGCTAGCCCAGCTCGTGCTGCTTCGCTTCCGGTTGTGGCTCCAGCGGCCACTCTTTCTGTTGTTGTTGCGACGGCTGCTGTGGTGGTTCCTCCCACTCTGCTCGCTGTCCCAGTAGCGCCTCCCCCTCTTCCCCGCATCTCACAGGGTCTCCCCTACGTTCCTTGTCTCTTTGACATCTGCTTTCCCGGCATCACGGGCAGATGTGGCGGCCTCTGAGGCCTCAACGATCTCCAGGGTCCTCATGGTCGACCCTGGTTCACGACCGTCACCTCTGAACCTGCTAGGCCAAGTAGGGTCCGGGGCCACCCCGACCAACTCAGATAGCTAAGTAGCGTCTCTAGCTCCGACGTTCGCCTCGGCGCTCGCGCCGACCTGAGCTACGGACTCCTTCGCCTTGAGTCACTCCGTCACCGCCTGGTACCTTGCAATCCAGGCGGCATCATCTGCTGGCATCCGCATCATCAAAGCAGCACCGGCTTTAAGCGCCTTGGCAGGCGTCAAGGCTGCACGGCTCCACCTTGCGCTTGTGGCTGCACAATGAATCAGAACATGAGAACAAGGAATAAAATAGACTTGTCTAAAAAATAATGCAAAACACTCACCTGGACATGGGGATCATGGGTTTAGTCCCTAGCTTCCCTGAGCTCCCTAAGACCCCGTACGACGGCCCTTCCATCGAGCCTCTGGTCAGCCCAGAACTCCCTCGAGCCTGGGCTGATGAGGTCCCTGAGGTCCTCTGCGTCACTAGGGCTATCTAGCCTTGAGTTCTGACACCTGACAACAGCGCCCCGGCCTCGGGCATCGACGCCACTGCCCTACCTGCCGATGAGGTGTGCGGCGACTAGGCACGCATCCTCGGTGCCGCCGACGTCATCGGGGGAACCCCCAGCTCGGTGGACCTCCTATCCGAGGGCCCCTCATGGGCCCTCCCTTCCACTCGCTCCTTCTCCCCCTTGACAGACACCGAGGCCGCCCTCGATGCCTGGGAGGTCAACCCCCCATTGAAGAGCTCCTGTAGGGACCATACGTTAGGAAGGTGCGCGAGAAAAGTCACGGTGTCGTACCATGACCCGGCATTGTCCTCCTCGCTATCGTCGTCCTCCTCCTCTGAGGCTATCTCAGAGGGGGATTCCTCTATAGGGAGACCCTCGAGCCCTTGCTAGCGACGGTGTTTTAGCAATGCCACGCGCTCGTGGATGTTCCTATTGCGTCGTATTCTCACGGCATCTTTCTCCTTCTTCTCCTGGGCCGTGGAAAGATGCCTCACCTCTTGAGTGGCATAATCCTCTAGGACTGGTGGTGGCGAGTCTTTGACCGCAGACAGATCCTGCACGGGAAACTCAACGAGTTTAGATCTATGAGACCCAGGAAAGAAGGGGAGCCTAGCACTAGGAGGGCAACACTTACCAGTGGCTCGAATCCTTAAGTGGGCCGCATCGAGACTTTATCGATGTCCTCCTGCTTGAAGCTACCCACCATCCACCGCATGCGCCGGGCAACCTCATCGAGGGGGAGGGTCTCGTGCAACATCCGACTCCCCTCCAATGAGACGCTCGGTGTCATCTCATCGATCTGAAGTCAGCGCTACATCAACGGCAGCACTCTTCGATGGTGGAACACGACGGTTACCATCCCTACGGTCAGTCCGCGCTGACAAAGCCTCCGTAGCACATCGAAGAGCGGCTGCAGCTTCAGCTTGTCCTCCTCAACAACGTCGTATGACCAGTTGTCCTTGCGTGACATCAGAACCCGACCAGAGAACTTCGGCAGGCGGTCGTCATCGTTGTGCAGATAGAACCAACCGTCGTGCCATCCGCTGTTCGACGAGATGAGCTGCGCCGTGATGTAGAGCTCGCCTTGACCCCCTTGCACTTGAAGGGTGTAGCTACCGGCGTGCACCGCCTACCACACTCCCCTCTCGCCCACCTTCTTGGCAAAGTGCTTCGCCTTGAAAAGGTGGAGCCATAGCTTCCAGTGGGGCTCCATCCCCAAGTACCCCTCGCATACTGTCGCAAAGATAGCAACCTGTGAGACAGAGTTGGGGGTGAGGTGATGGAGCTCCACCCCATAGTAATGCAGGAGCACCCGCATAAACCGACTCAGCGGCATCCTGAGTCCCCTCTCGTGGAAGGCGTCGAAGCTAACCACGTAGCCCTCCAGTGGCGTCGGCTCCCGGTGGTTGGTCGGTGGCACCCTCCACTCCGGCTGGCTCTGACTTGCCCTCAGTCGCAAGAGACCGTCGTGAACCAGCTCCTCCAGCTTCCTCTCTGTTATGAAGAACGGACCCACGCGTCCATGGGGAGAACTTGGCTCTTTCCCACCATAAGCATTGAGATCGGCTTACGGTGGCGACGGGGGAAGAGAAGACAGCGATGGTAGAGAGCGGTTGATGAGGGTGAAGGGAAGAAAGGGCAATCGCAAAAGACTAGTGGGGGGCACACAAAACCCTGGGCTCTGTACTTATACCCTGTTGGAAGGCAAACAGACGCATTCGACAAAAAGGTAGGAACAGTTTCCGCATTCAATGCTCCTACCTAACCGCTCCCTCGAAACCCGCGTATAAGGACACATGTCCACCACCCGCTCACTACTGCGTCGTTCTCACTCCCCTCCTAAACAGATGCGCCCCAACGGGCCGGAAGGGAGACCTACAGATGGACATTTCCAGGCGAATGAACAACAGGCTCTGAGCCCGCAATAAACCTTGAGGGATCAAAAGCTGGCCCTCGACCAGGGTTCTACAGCTGCCCTCAAGTAAACAGAGTAAGGGATGATTGAGGATGTGCCCATGCAGGGCCACAACTCGAGCCACTTTCTCGAGACGCCCCCGAACATATTCAAGGCTAAAGGAGAGGTCGGCGGTGTAATCCCCTCGGAGGGAGGCATCGAGCCCTCGGATCCTATCGAACGGAGCCGAGATCCACATGACTATTCTTTGGCGTCTTTGGAGAGCGCCTCCACGGCTGCTAGCCAACCCCTATCGAATGGGGCATGGGCTCCCACTCGAATTCCCCGCTAACAGCTAACTAGGGATCATCGGAACTCGCCCGTCGAGGGTAGTACGGCATTCCCACCCCTCCTCCTTGACCAAAGGATGCATGAGGGTCAAACAATAAAGATGGACAAAGCCATGGTCGGCCTAATGCATGTAAAGGCTCGGGGGCTTACCCGCAACTGGCCAAGTCCAACAGAAGGAGACCAAACATGCCCTAGGAGCTAACAAAACAGAGTCCCATGATACGACGTACTAAAGCCCTCGAAGGACTCACACACTCCTCTGAGGCCTTGAGGGCTACCCTCGGTGGGTGAGCTCGCACGCACCCACCGGAGGGCAATGACGCTACAACTCTAGTTCATAACTCGATCAAGCCTCTGCGAGAGTGAGTTTTTTGAAATTGCAAACTTTTACACGGTCTTCTTGGCGCGCGGTTGCACCCCTTGGCATGGGGGAGTGAGTGGAGGTACCATAGCCCGGAGGCGTAGGCAATCTCGTGGCTCAACAGCCCTTGAACCTTAGGGTGTGCTTGCGGCCTCGTTGACTATGTAAATTTTTTTTGAAGAAATGCGAGTTTTTTAGGGACATAGGGGGTTCCCCCCTTATCTAGCCCCCTTGTCGAGCCTACCTATTTTTCACGAAAGAATGCTTTTTGCACATGGGTGTACTCTTTATTTATTCATGTGTCTGATAACAAAGGTACAAAGCCTCGAGGCTCTAGGGGTAAAAGCGATGTAGCTGTTCGATGTTCCATGCGTTGGTGAAGATTTCGTCCTTTTCGTTTGATAGCTTGTAGGTGCTAGGCTTCAACACCTCTATGATGATGTACGGTCCTTCCCATGGTGGAGTAAGCTTATGTCATCCCTTGTTTCTTTGGCTTCGTCAAAGCACCAGGTCACCGACGTTGAGATCTCGCCTATGAACATGTTTGTCGAGGTAGCATCGGAGATTCTGCTGATACCTTGTCAAGTGTAATAGAGCTATATCACGAGCTTCCTAGAGTTGGTCGAGGGCGTTCTCTCTTGCGACATCGTTGCTTTGCTCGTTGTAGGCTTTTAGCCTGGGGGACCCATACTCTAAATCGGTGGGGAGCACAGCCTCGGACCCATAGACTAAGAAAAATGGAGTGAACCCCATGGCTTGACTCGGCGTCGTTCTTAGGCTCCACAGGACTGAGGGGAGCTCAGCGGCCCATTTCTTGCCATGTTTATTCAATTTGTTGAAGATTCTCGGCTTTAGGCCTTGTAAGACCATGCCATTGGCATGTTCTACTTGGCCATTTGTCCTTGGGTGAGCCACGGCCGACCAGAGCACATGAATGTGATGGTCATCGCAGAATTCCAAGAACCTTTTGCCGGTGAACTGGGTGCCGTTGTCTATGATGATGCAGTTGGGAACCCCAAAGCGATGGATGATGTCGGTGAAGAACAGTGTGGCTGTTGATGCAAAAGTGGATCTGCAAACACAAAGGGCTAATACCCGAAATCGATATCCAAAGCGTGCTAGTCGATTTGACCTGTTAATCGACAAGGATGAAGATACGAGCACTTTGGTCCTGACAACAGCGATATGCCTGGAAGTCATGGCCAAGAGGTACTCACGCGGAACTCGAGGATCGTCGAAGGTCGCACTGAAGCAATGCAGCTCGCCGAATCGATGAGAACTCGTGAAAAAAAGGAAAAATATGCAAATTGACAAAGTCACCGAAAAGTAAATAGATGCAAATAGGAGTAAAAATTGGTTTTGATATTGATTGATATATCTTATTACATTGCCCTTCAATTTATATTTATACCCTGATCTACTGAAACATAACCAAATACGACTAGGACACCAAGTCCACATCTAAGGAAACACATGACTCTTATACAAATCAGACTCTAACAAACATAGAAAAGGAAATCA
>JAHUYU010000031.1:0-19945 GCA_030439765.1 Tripidium arundinaceum | reverse complement strand
TTTTGTGTTTGTTTGGATGGATTTTATATAAATGTTGGCTGTAAAAATGTGAGTTAAGGACCGTCGACAAGCTCCCCCACACTTAGTCCTTTGCTCGTCCTCGAGTAAAGCTTAAGACTAAGATGGTTCATCTCCTTGATATGAAATCTGCATACAAGTTATTCCAAGCTTCACCTGGACTTGTGTACATTCTGAGTGTCTACCATAATATCTTGAGTAATTGGATAATGGAACAGCATGGATTCAAATCCTCTTACTCTACTCAGCTTTTTAGAAACTTGGGTTTTCGTTTGGTTTTGAAAAAGTAAAGATAGCATTTGCTCCTCGAATGATTCTCTTGGTTCACTCAAATTTGTATTTTGGTTCCTTACCAAGGCATATGTTTTGATGTTTTCCCTTTTTTGTGATCATCCTACTCTAAAGGTTTATATGGAGCTTTGGGTAAGGATGAAAAGTGTGGCACACTTACCTTGCGTATGTTGTAAGGTCAAATCCCGGATCCAAGGAGAGAAGCGTCATACTCTTAGATCAAAAATGTGCATGTGCGTGGTATATGGTAAAACTATACTCCTTTGTTTGATATGATCTTTGTCTCTAGCTTTTTTTATTTTGAGACATAGCTATCATCATGTTTTGCTTTCTTTTTATGAGCCTTCACGTGCTCATCATTTTTTTTTCAATACTTTGGAACATTCATGCGCCCCATTTTTTTCAATACTTTTGCATAGCCTTTATGTCTCTTTTTTTTTGCTAAATCATTGTTGGCATTTCTTAACGTCATTACCAAGATAGATAAACGACCCATCCTAGGTAACGGCACTAGAAATACTTATTGGTACTTATTAACATCATTACTATGAATGTAGCATTTCAACCATTCATAGATAATAATGCTAACAAATACACTGATAGTTCAGGCTCAATCCGCAAGCGCACAGATCTATCATTATAGCATTTCACCTAGAGTATTCCAGGTATCGTTATTTATATTTTCCCATGGGAAGGCAATAGCTAATCATGGATATTGGATAACTCAATGTTAATAATATAGCATAATAATCAATTGTTCATCAGGGGTAAATGAAGCATTGATAAATTGGGGATAGTGAAGTTTCAGCATTGATAAATTAAGGATAATGAAGTTTCACACAGGCTTATATGAGCATCTCTATCGGGGGTTAAAGAAAGATAATTGAATAAATGAATAAAGAATAAAAGAATAATCCTAACTAGAACAATCTATTACAGTTATTGTCAATAATTCTAGCAAGTCATACAATTAATATAAACATGGTTAGATTAACATCTAGATGGATCGGGAGAATGCCTAAGGTCTGGTCTGCCAGCTCCCCGCATCGCTTTAGACTCCTACACCATACCCGAACGTGGGGGAATACGAGGGACGGACAGGGCTGTCACCACCTGCCGCCTACCCCACTACCGTGGAGTACGAACTGCAATTACCCGTTCCCTTGTATCCAAGTACCATACTTGCATACACAAAAACCACATATGTCCCCCCAGGTCGAGAACATATGCAAGCCCGAAGACTTGATAAACCACCATCTAGACATTAGTCTAAACATAATTACACTAATTATATGTTTAATTAAGATTAGAGTTCTAGTCATCATGATCAACATACTTGAACTAAGAACTAGTTCTAATACGAAGAACATGAATGAAGAACTTAGCTCTAATTCAAGAACAATACTATAAATATAAGCATGTGAAGAAGGCCAAATCCACGATGTGAACCAGGGCCAATACCCAACATAGAAGTGATCCAGACCTATCAGGGAGCCCACCAGACAAAGTCGGTGGCGAGAGGCAGCAGCCAGGGTGCGGCCGACCCCCTGGTGCGGCCGCCCCCCTGGTGGCGCATCTCGGGCCCATCTTTCGCATGTCGGTTCCTATGGCGGTGCTAAAGGCGGTTTCATAGGTTACCAAGAATATTCGTCCACGAACCGACCTCTAGGCACTATATAATGGAGCCATGTTCTCCTCTGTAAATTAAGTTTCACACAAGTTCACGCAGAAGTTTCACAAGAAGTTCACATATACAATCCAGAGCTCTCTAGTTTTAGTTTATCCTTTTAGTTGTAGTTTGGATTTAGGGCAGAGCTTCAAGTTGTAAAGAGGAGAAGAACATCTTGGCTATTCTTGGTATGAATAAATCTAGTTCTAGTTGCATTTTGTTCTTGTTCTCTGCTTATATTTATAGTATTGTTCTTGAATTAGAGCTAAGTTCTTCATTCATGTTCTTCGTATTAGAACTAGTTCTTAGTTCAAGTATGTTGATCATGATGACTAGAACTCTAATCTTAATTAAACATATAATTAGTGTAATTATGTTTAAGACTAATGTCTAGATGGTGGTTTATCAAGTCTTCGGGCTTGCATATGTTCTCGACCTGGGGGGACATATGTGGTTTTTGTGTATGCAAGTATGGTACTTGGATACAAGGGAACGGGTAATTGCAGTTCGTACTCCACGGTAGTGGGGTAGGCGGCAGGTGGTGACAGCCCTGTCCGTCCCTCGTATTCCCCCACGTTCGGGTATGGTGTAGGAGTCTAAAGCGATGCGGGGAGCTGGCAGACCAGACCTTAGGCATTCTCCCGATCCATCTAGATGTTAATCTAACCATGTTTATATTAATTGTATGACTTGCTAGAATTATTGACAATAACTGTAATAGATTGTTCTAGTTAGGATTATTCTTTTATTCTTTATTCATTTATTCAATTATCTTTCTTTAACCCCGATAGAGATGCTCATATAAGCCTGTGTGAAACTTCATTATCCTTAATTTATCAATGCTGAAACTTCACTATCCCCAATTTATCAATGCTTCATTTACCCCTGATGAACAATTGATTATTATGCTATATTATTAACATTGAGTTATCCAATATCCATGATTAGCTATTGCCTTCCCATGGGAAAATATAAATAACGATACCTGGAATACTCTAGGTGAAATGCTATAATGATAGATCTGTGCGCTTGCGGATTGAGCCTGAACTATCAGTGTATTTGTTAGCATTATTATCTATGAATGGTTGAAATGCTACATTCATAGTAATGATGTTAATAAGTACCAATAAGTATTTCTAGTGCCGTTACCTAGGATGGGTCGTTTATCTATCTTGGTAATGACGTTAAGAAATGCCAACAATGATTTAGCAAAAAAAAAGAGACATAAAGGCTATGCAAAAGTATTGAAAAAAATGGGGCGCATGAATGTTCCAAAGTATTGAAAAAAAAATGATGAGCACGTGAAGGCTCATAAAAAGAAAGCAAAACATGATGATAGCTATGTCTCAAAATAAAAAAAGCTAGAGACAAAGATCATATCAAACAAAGGAGTATAGTTTTACCATATACCACGCACATGCACATTTTTGATCTAAGAGTATGACGCTTCTCTCCTTGGATCCGGGATTTGACCTTACAACATACGCAAGGTAAGTGTGCCACACTTTTCATCCTTACCCAAAGCTCCATATAAACCTTTAGAGTAGGATGATCACAAAAAAGGGAAAACATCAAAACATATGCCTTGGTAAGGAACCAAAATACAAATTTGAGTGAACCAAGAGAATCATTCGAGGAGCAAATGCTATCTTTACTTTTTCAAAACCAAACGAAAACCCAAGTTTCTAAAAAGCTGAGTAGAGTAAGAGGATTTGAATCCATGCTGTTCCATTATCCAATTACTCAAGATATTATGGTAGACACTCAGAATGTACACAAGTCCAGGTGAAGCTTGGAATAACTTGTATGCAGATTTCATATCAAGGAGATGAACCATCTTAGTCTTAAGCTTTACTCGAGGACGAGCAAAGGACTAAGTGTGGGGGAGCTTGTCGACGGTCCTTAACTCACATTTTTACAGCCAACATTTATATAAAATCCATCCAAACAAACACCAAAACTTAGAAAATAGGGTTTACACTAACGGATTCCATAGGTTTTGGTGAGTTGTTCTTTTGCTGGAATCAAAGATGAAAATATACCAAATTGGGCCATGAGAAGATGAAAGAATAGAAGAAATCAATCACTCTCTCAAACCAAAGCCCAAAGAACAAATAGAAAAGGACCTTACCTGGTAAAGCATGGGCCTCACACCTACGGAAAGAAGGCCCAGGCCCATCCACGAACTGACCAGAGAAGATCGGTCACGGGGCGGTGCCATCCTGGTGTGGCCGCACCAGGGGCACGCCCGCACCCCTGCCACCACAGCCTGGGCCCATCCTGCTAGAGGCGGTGCATTGAATGTAGGGGAGGGTAGTTTGGCAAGATTCCCCTGAATATTCTTTGCCAAACCATCCTACTTGAGCTATATAAAGAGAAGGCTACCCCCCGTAGAGGAGAACACAAAAAGCAAGAAGAAGAAGAGCCACACTCCTACCTTAGCTCTCCAAGCTAGAATTAGTATAGGGAGTGAGTGAGAGAAGGGTTGGAGAAGTACCGAAGTTGTCGGCTATCTCCACTTTTGTACTTGGCGACCTTGTACATCGAGCGGAGGGAGAGTCGAAGCTATCGGCTTCCTCTACACTTGTATCTCAACGAACCAAGTACTACTTGGAGTATAAGGTTCGTGTTTATCTTTTGTGGTGAGTTCCTAAGCAATATAGTTTTTGTTCACTATTTACTTGCGGGTTCGTCATTCGTCCTTGTGACGAATACTCTAGTAGAGGACTCCTGATAGAGACGGAAGTTCCTGGCCAATGCTAGAGTAGTGACCAATAGCGTAGAGTGGTGTCTAAGCTACAAGTCACCTTCGTTTGCCTCATTCCCCACGGTTGAGGGGTAGGCGGCAGGTGGTGACAGCCCTGTCCATCCCCCATAATCCCCCACGTTCGGGTTCGACGTAGAGCTACAGGCCGGTATCGCTTGGCAAACCAGGTGTACGCCGGTGCCCGAAGCGAGTCTTTTGTGACCAAGCTATCTTGTCTTAAGATCTCTATCCTTAGAAAAACCTCACTACCCGAGTTATCCTTCTTCTTGTTTTTGGGAGAACTAGTCAAGAGACCTTGAACACATCCGTTTCTCGTGGAAATACGATACCCTGAATACCACCGGGTGAAGTGCTACAGCGGTAATTCCGTGCGCTTGCGGATTCTTTCGCTTACGCTAAGAAATACCAACAATGTTGTTCCAACAAGATTGGTAAAACTAAATAGGAATACTATCTAGCCTGCAACCTTGTTTTTTTCCATTTGGAACAAAGCTTTCCTAATCTCTGATTCAGAGAAAGGTCTGCAAAGACTATCATTATTTGTTTTAGATACATGCTTAGTCCCATTCCTAATACTGTTGTCTATGTGAATATTGAACTTAGGAGTAGGGCCAAATAATTCAGAATAGTATTCAGTTGCATGTTGTAAAAGGTTTTCATCACCCTGGATATTATAGTGTTCTTCCTTTCCTGCCATTTGTAATTTTATGGAAGTAATTAGTTTTTAAGTCCCCTTTGAGAAGCCAATTTTCATGGCATCTGTTAAACCAGTAGGTTTCTTCTTGGTTCAATAGATTCAGGTTTTCACTTATAAGCCATGATTTTTTCTTTGTAATTGTTCTATGGATAAAAGATCAATTTCCTCCATGTTTTCTAGATCAGCCAATTCATCTTGTATAGCTTTTCTTCTCTTCCTTAATTCACCTTGCAGGTTAAAACCCTGTCCTTTGAAGTACTATTTTAGTAACTTCAATTCTTGTTGTACTTTATCTAGAGCAGACCGGGCCCTGCAAGGTTTACTCCAGATTTTTTGACACTTGGGCATAAAAGTCTGGGTTGCTAAACCAACTTAACTCAAATTTAAACTGAAGATGTTTCAGTGAATGACATCCTTCAGTGAATAGAATAGGAGGGTTGTGATCAGATACTTCCCTAGGAAACTTTTTAACCATAGTGTGTGGGAACAAATCTTCTCATTCTTTAGGAACCAAAATCCTATCCAGTTTCTCAAGCGTTGGAAAGTCCTGATTATTGGACCATGTATACATCCCACCATTCATGACCAACCTCCCTGAGCTCATAGAAGTGATGGAGGGTGTTAAACATACCAGAATACCTATGCACACCATGATTTTTATTTCTTTCCTTAGCAAACCTTATGATATTAAATCTCCTCCAATCAAAATAGGTTCAAAATTCAGAGAACAAAATTTAGACAATTCAGTTAGAAAAGCTAAATTGTTTCCCTCTTGAGTTGCCCCATAAAGCACAAGCAAGTTCCATTTATTTTTATTTTGTTTATCCCACACGTTTACTTGAATCCTGAAGTCTCCTTTCTTGAAGGAGCCAACATCATGTAACTCAATTTTAATACCTATTAGAATACCACCAGATTTACCTTTGGAGGGATTCCACAGCCAAGGATAATCCTGCTGGTAATCAAATTTCTTTAGTAGCTTATCATCATAGTCCTCAATCATTGTTTCTTTTGAAGGAAAAAACTATGGGGGAGATCCCCACAACACTTCATTTTCATTTATAAAAGGTAGGAGAAAAACTTACAGATGGCAGGAAAGGAAGAACACTATAATATCCAGGGTGATGAAAACCTTTTACAACATGCAACTGAATACTATTCTGAATTATTTGGCCCTACTCCTAAGTTCAATATTCACATAGACAACAGTATTAGGAATGGGACTAAGCATGTATCTAAAACAAATAATGATAGTCTTTGCAGACCTTTCTCTGAATCAGAGATTAGGAAAGCTTTGTTCCAAATGGAAAAAAACAAGGTTGCAGGCTAGATAGTATTCCTATTTAGTTTTACCAATCTTGTTGGAACAACATTGTTGGTATTTCTTAGCGTAAGCGAAAGAATCCGCAAGCGCACGGAATTACCGCTGTAGCACTTCACCCGGTGGTATTCAGGGTATCGTATTTCCACGAGAAACGGATGTGTTCAAGGTCTCTTGACTAGTTCTCCCAAAAACAAGAAGAAGGATAACTCGGGTAGTGAGGTTTTTCTAAGGATAGAGATCTTAAGACAAGATAGCTTGGTCACAAAAGACTCGCTTCGGGCACCGGCGTACACCTGGTTTGCCAAGCGATACCGGCCTGTAGCTCTACGTCGAACCCGAACGTGGGGGATTATGGGGGATGGACAGGGCTGTCACCACCTGCCGCCTACCCCTCAACCGTGGGGAATGAGGCAAACGAAGGTGACTTGTAGCTTAGACACCACTCTACGCTATTGGTCACTACTCTAGCATTGGCCAGGAACTTCCGTCTCTATCAGGAGTCCTCTACTAGAGTATTCGTCACAAGGACGAATGACGAACCCGCAAGTAAATAGTGAACAAAAACTATATTGCTTAGGAACTCACCACAAAAGATAAACACGAACCTTATACTCCAAGTAGTACTTGGTTCGTTGAGATACAAGTGTAGAGGAAGCCGATAGCTTCGACTCTCCCTCCGCTCGATGTACAAGGTCGCCAAGTACAAAAGTGGAGATAGCCGACAACTTCGGTACTTCTCCAACCCTTCTCTCACTCACTCCCTATACTAATTCTAGCTTGGAGAGCTAAGGTAGGAGTGTGGCTCTTCTTCTTCTTGCTTTTTGTGTTCTCCTCTACGGGGGGTAGCCTTCTCTTTATATAGCTCAAGTAGGATGGTTTGGCAAAGAATATTCAGGGGAATCTTGCCAAACTACCCTCCCCTACATTCAATGCACCGCCTCTAGCAGGATGGGCCCAGGCTGTGGTGGCAGGGGTGCGGGCGTGCCCCTGGTGCGGCCACACCAGGATGGCACCGCCCCGTGACCGATCTTCTCTGGTCAGTTCGTGGATGGGCCTGGGCCTTCTTTCCGTAGGTGTGAGGCCCATGCTTTACCAGGTAAGGTCCTTTTCTATTTGTTCTTTGGGCTTTGGTTTGAGAGAGTGATTGATTTCTTCTATTCTTTCATCTTCTCATGGCCCAATTTGGTATATTTTCATCTTTGATTCCAGCAAAAGAACAACTCACCAAAACCTATGGAATCCGTTAGTGTAAACCCTATTTTCTAAGTTTTGGTGTTTGTTTGGATGGATTTTATATAAATGTTGGCTGTAAAAATGTGAGTTAAGGACCGTCGACAAGCTCCCCCACACTTAGTCCTTTGCTCGTCCTCGAGTAAAGCTTAAGACTAAGATGGTTCATCTCCTTGATATGAAATCTGCATACAAGTTATTCCAAGCTTCACCTGGACTTGTGTACATTCTGAGTGTCTACCATAATATCTTGAGTAATTGGATAATGGAACAGCATGGATTCAAATCCTCTTACTCTACTCAGCTTTTTAGAAACTTGGGTTTTCGTTTGGTTTTGAAAAAGTAAAGATAGCATTTGCTCCTCGAATGATTCTCTTGGTTCACTCAAATTTGTATTTTGGTTCCTTACCAAGGCATATGTTTTGATGTTTTCCCTTTTTTGTGATCATCCTACTCTAAAGGTTTATATGGAGCTTTGGGTAAGGATGAAAAGTGTGGCACACTTACCTTGCGTATGTTGTAAGGTCAAATCCCGGATCCAAGGAGAGAAGCGTCATACTCTTAGATCAAAAATGTGCATGTGCGTGGTATATGGTAAAACTATACTCCTTTGTTTGATATGATCTTTGTCTCTAGCTTTTTTTATTTTGAGACATAGCTATCATCATGTTTTGCTTTCTTTTTATGAGCCTTCACGTGCTCATCATTTTTTTTTCAATACTTTGGAACATTCATGCGCCCCATTTTTTTCAATACTTTTGCATAGCCTTTATGTCTCTTTTTTTTTGCTAAATCATTGTTGGCATTTCTTAACGTCATTACCAAGATAGATAAACGACCCATCCTAGGTAACGGCACTAGAAATACTTATTGGTACTTATTAACATCATTACTATGAATGTAGCATTTCAACCATTCATAGATAATAATGCTAACAAATACACTGATAGTTCAGGCTCAATCCGCAAGCGCACAGATCTATCATTATAGCATTTCACCTAGAGTATTCCAGGTATCGTTATTTATATTTTCCCATGGGAAGGCAATAGCTAATCATGGATATTGGATAACTCAATGTTAATAATATAGCATAATAATCAATTGTTCATCAGGGGTAAATGAAGCATTGATAAATTGGGGATAGTGAAGTTTCAGCATTGATAAATTAAGGATAATGAAGTTTCACACAGGCTTATATGAGCATCTCTATCGGGGGTTAAAGAAAGATAATTGAATAAATGAATAAAGAATAAAAGAATAATCCTAACTAGAACAATCTATTACAGTTATTGTCAATAATTCTAGCAAGTCATACAATTAATATAAACATGGTTAGATTAACATCTAGATGGATCGGGAGAATGCCTAAGGTCTGGTCTGCCAGCTCCCCGCATCGCTTTAGACTCCTACACCATACCCGAACGTGGGGGAATACGAGGGACGGACAGGGCTGTCACCACCTGCCGCCTACCCCACTACCGTGGAGTACGAACTGCAATTACCCGTTCCCTTGTATCCAAGTACCATACTTGCATACACAAAAACCACATATGTCCCCCCAGGTCGAGAACATATGCAAGCCCGAAGACTTGATAAACCACCATCTAGACATTAGTCTAAACATGTTTATATTAATTGTATGACTTGCTAGAATTATTGACAATAACTGTAATAGATTGTTCTAGTTAGGATTATTCTTTTATTCTTTATTCATTTATTCAATTATCTTTCTTTAACCCCCGATAGAGATGCTCATATAAGCCTGTGTGAAACTTCATTATCCTTAATTTATCAATGCTGAAACTTCACTATCCCCAATTTATCAATGCTTCATTTACCCCTGATGAACAATTGATTATTATGCTATATTATTAACATTGAGTTATCCAATATCCATGATTAGCTATTGCCTTCCCATGGGAAAATATAAATAACGATACCTGGAATACTCTAGGTGAAATGCTATAATGATAGATCTGTGCGCTTGCGGATTGAGCCTGAACTATCAGTGTATTTGTTAGCATTATTATCTATGAATGGTTGAAATGCTACATTCATAGTAATGATGTTAATAAGTACCAATAAGTATTTCTAGTGCCGTTACCTAGGATGGGTCGTTTATCTATCTTGGTAATGACGTTAAGAAATGCCAACAATGATTTAGCAAAAAAAAAGAGACATAAAGGCTATGCAAAAGTATTGAAAAAAATGGGGCGCATGAATGTTCCAAAGTATTGAAAAAAAAAATGATGAGCACGTGAAGGCTCATAAAAAGAAAGCAAAACATGATGATAGCTATGTCTCAAAATAAAAAAAGCTAGAGACAAAGATCATATCAAACAAAGGAGTATAGTTTTACCATATACCACGCACATGCACATTTTTGATCTAAGAGTATGACGCTTCTCTCCTTGGATCCGGGATTTGACCTTACAACATACGCAAGGTAAGTGTGCCACACTTTTCATCCTTACCCAAAGCTCCATATAAACCTTTAGAGTAGGATGATCACAAAAAAGGGAAAACATCAAAACATATGCCTTGGTAAGGAACCAAAATACAAATTTGAGTGAACCAAGAGAATCATTCGAGGAGCAAATGCTATCTTTACTTTTTCAAAACCAAACGAAAACCCAAGTTTCTAAAAAGCTGAGTAGAGTAAGAGGATTTGAATCCATGCTGTTCCATTATCCAATTACTCAAGATATTATGGTAGACACTCAGAATGTACACAAGTCCAGGTGAAGCTTGGAATAACTTGTATGCAGATTTCATATCAAGGAGATGAACCATCTTAGTCTTAAGCTTTACTCGAGGACGAGCAAAGGACTAAGTGTGGGGGAGCTTGTCGACGGTCCTTAACTCACATTTTTACAGCCAACATTTATATAAAATCCATCCAAACAAACACCAAAAACTTAGAAAATAGGGTTTACACTAACGGATTCCATAGGTTTTGGTGAGTTGTTCTTTTGCTGGAATCAAAGATGAAAATATACCAAATTGGGCCATGAGAAGATGAAAGAATAGAAGAAATCAATCACTCTCTCAAACCAAAGCCCAAAGAACAAATAGAAAAGGACCTTACCTGGTAAAGCATGGGCCTCACACCTACGGAAAGAAGGCCCAGGCCCATCCACGAACTGACCAGAGAAGATCGGTCACGGGGCGGTGCCATCCTGGTGTGGCCGCACCAGGGGCACGCCCGCACCCCTGCCACCACAGCCTGGGCCCATCCTGCTAGAGGCGGTGCATTGAATGTAGGGGAGGGTAGTTTGGCAAGATTCCCCTGAATATTCTTTGCCAAACCATCCTACTTGAGCTATATAAAGAGAAGGCTACCCCCCGTAGAGGAGAACACAAAAAGCAAGAAGAAGAAGAGCCACACTCCTACCTTAGCTCTCCAAGCTAGAATTAGTATAGGGAGTGAGTGAGAGAAGGGTTGGAGAAGTACCGAAGTTGTCGGCTATCTCCAC
This sequence comes from Tripidium arundinaceum, assembly GCA_030439765.1. NCBI lineage: Eukaryota > Viridiplantae > Streptophyta > Magnoliopsida > Poales > Poaceae > Tripidium > Tripidium arundinaceum. The sequence goes on along the minus strand of JAHUYU010000031.1, from coordinate 8,473 downwards.
TTTTGTACTTGGCGACCTTGTACATCGAGCGGAGGGAGAGTCGAAGCTATCGGCTTCCTCTACACTTGTATCTCAACGAACCAAGTACTACTTGGAGTATAAGGTTCGTGTTTATCTTTTGTGGTGAGTTCCTAAGCAATATAGTTTTTGTTCACTATTTACTTGCGGGTTCGTCATTCGTCCTTGTGACGAATACTCTAGTAGAGGACTCCTGATAGAGACGGAAGTTCCTGGCCAATGCTAGAGTAGTGACCAATAGCGTAGAGTGGTGTCTAAGCTACAAGTCACCTTCGTTTGCCTCATTCCCCACGGTTGAGGGGTAGGCGGCAGGTGGTGACAGCCCTGTCCATCCCCCATAATCCCCCACGTTCGGGTTCGACGTAGAGCTACAGGCCGGTATCGCTTGGCAAACCAGGTGTACGCCGGTGCCCGAAGCGAGTCTTTTGTGACCAAGCTATCTTGTCTTAAGATCTCTATCCTTAGAAAAACCTCACTACCCGAGTTATCCTTCTTCTTGTTTTTGGGAGAACTAGTCAAGAGACCTTGAACACATCCGTTTCTCGTGGAAATACGATACCCTGAATACCACCGGGTGAAGTGCTACAGCGGTAATTCCGTGCGCTTGCGGATTCTTTCGCTTACGCTAAGAAATACCAACAATGTTGTTCCAACAAGATTGGTAAAACTAAATAGGAATACTATCTAGCCTGCAACCTTGTTTTTTTCCATTTGGAACAAAGCTTTCCTAATCTCTGATTCAGAGAAAGGTCTGCAAAGACTATCATTATTTGTTTTAGATACATGCTTAGTCCCATTCCTAATACTGTTGTCTATGTGAATATTGAACTTAGGAGTAGGGCCAAATAATTCAGAATAGTATTCAGTTGCATGTTGTAAAAGGTTTTCATCACCCTGGATATTATAGTGTTCTTCCTTTCCTGCCATTTGTAATTTTATGGAAGTAATTAGTTTTTAAGTCCCCTTTGAGAAGCCAATTTTCATGGCATCTGTTAAACCAGTAGGTTTCTTCTTGGTTCAATAGATTCAGGTTTTCACTTATAAGCCATGATTTTTTCTTTGTAATTGTTCTATGGATAAAAGATCAATTTCCTCCATGTTTTCTAGATCAGCCAATTCATCTTGTATAGCTTTTCTTCTCTTCCTTAATTCACCTTGCAGGTTAAAACCCTGTCCTTTGAAGTACTATTTTAGTAACTTCAATTCTTGTTGTACTTTATCTAGAGCAGACCGGGCCCTGCAAGGTTTACTCCAGATTTTTTGACACTTGGGCATAAAAGTCTGGGTTGCTAAACCAACTTAACTCAAATTTAAACTGAAGATGTTTCAGTGAATGACATCCTTCAGTGAATAGAATAGGAGGGTTGTGATCAGATACTTCCCTAGGAAACTTTTTAACCATAGTGTGTGGGAACAAATCTTCTCATTCTTTAGGAACCAAAATCCTATCCAGTTTCTCAAGCGTTGGAAAGTCCTGATTATTGGACCATGTATACATCCCACCATTCATGACCAACCTCCCTGAGCTCATAGAAGTGATGGAGGGTGTTAAACATACCAGAATACCTATGCACACCATGATTTTTATTTCTTTCCTTAGCAAACCTTATGATATTAAATCTCCTCCAATCAAAATAGGTTCAAAATTCAGAGAACAAAATTTAGACAATTCAGTTAGAAAAGCTAAATTGTTTCCCTCTTGAGTTGCCCCATAAAGCACAAGCAAGTTCCATTTATTTTTATTTTGTTTATCCCACACGTTTACTTGAATCCTGAAGTCTCCTTTCTTGAAGGAGCCAACATCATGTAACTCAATTTTAATACCTATTAGAATACCACCAGATTTACCTTTGGAGGGATTCCACAGCCAAGGATAATCCTGCTGGTAATCAAATTTCTTTAGTAGCTTATCATCATAGTCCTCAATCATTGTTTCTTTTGAAGGAAAAAACTATGGGGGAGATCCCCACAACACTTCATTTTCATTTATAAAAGGTAGGAGAAAAACTTACAGATGGGTAAAAATAATCAGGCAGGAAACAAGTAGCATTTACTAAAAGCATCTAGCCATACACAGGCCGCGATGTTGGGTCTTTCATTATCAAAGACCTTCCTATTCCTCATCTTCCAAAATCTCCCAAGCAGCAATCAGCCTTATTTCCATAAAAAAAGGATTAGGATGTTGACTTCTGGCAGTGGCCACACGAGCTGTCAGGCTCTGCATAGTGTCCCATGCAACATTGATTTTGTGCCAGCACTGTTGAGCAAACGTGCAGTGGAAAAAGAGATGCTCGATGTCTTCTTCCTCTCCCATGATACACACGACACAATTAGTTTCATCCTCTACTAACAAGTTCCTTCTTTTGAGCATTGACTTGGTATTCAATCTATCCACCAGAATGAGCCAAGCAAAGAATTTTATTCTGTTGATGCATCTGGATTTCCAGACCCAAGAGAAGATGGGGTGAGCGTCCACGTTTTGGAAAGCTAGCTTATATAACTTACTAGAGGAGTAGGTGCTCAAGCCCCAGATGAGAGTCCACTTATCTTTCTGATTGTTGTCAAAGGTAACAGTCTGAAGGAATTCTTGTAGATTTTCAAGGTCGGCAAAGGCTTCCTGCGTAAGCAGTAACATAAACAGGGACTCCAAGTCTTCTGCTTGCATGACACCCTTGATGGAGATCCTATCATTTTTGGCAAATTGAAGAAGGTGTGGGAAGGTTTTAGCAAGGGCATTACCCGACCATTTATCATCCCAAAAAAGCACTGTTGAGGCATTTCCAAGATTGCATGTGGCAATGCTTTGATAAAGTGAGCTAAGTCTCAGAACATCCTTCCACCAAAAGGATCCAACCTCCCTTGCTGCGTGTGGAACTTTATTTGTGTAGTATCTATCCCAAACTAGCTACACCCAGGGGATGTCCTCCTTGTTGTAAAACTTGTGAAGTTGTTTTAGGAGGAGAGCATCATTTTGTAGACGCAGGTTAAAAATCCCTAGACCTCCTTTAGCTTTTGGAGTGATGACACGGGGCCATGCTGCTAGATTGCCCCATCAATGTTGTCAATTACTCCAAGTGGAAGCTTCAAAGTGCAGAGGGAGTATGTTACTATTAGGGAGATAACGGAGTTGATCATCTCCAATGTACTAGTGTATGAAAGAAGAGATGAGCATGCTGACAACCTCCTTTCTATTCTATCCATCAGAGGTGTGAGGTCTTCCATGCGCGTCTTTGTTGTGCCCATCGGGAGACCTAGATAAGTGAATGGCATTGTGCCAATGATGCACCCAAATGTGCTGGCTAGATGTTGCATTTTCGCATCCTCGGCATTGATTGGGACCATTTGAGACTTGTTATAGTTCACCTTGAGACATGTACTTTTGGCAAAGCTATTTAGCAAAGCTTTCAAGCAAAACAGCTACTGAGCATCTGCTTGGAGAATCTGCAGCATGTCATCAGCGTATTGCACAATCGGGAACTGGCCCTCTCTCTGTGGGATAGGTGCTTTGAGCAGGTTGAGGGATGCTGTCCTATTGATGATGACTTGGAGAGGTCCACTGCCAGTACGAATCAATCATCGTTTCTTGTAAAAAACAATAAAGTGAAAAGCATATTGAGAGATGAGAGATTTCAGAAAAGTAGCAACCCCTTTTTATTGAGGCCTCTATAGTTCCAAATTAGACCTTGTATTGCCATTTTTTCTTTTCTTTGTGATGTTGTGGATAGAGGGCTTAACTACCCTTCTGCCTCTCCCCATAGGTAAGACAAGATTTTCTTGTACTTGACCATTCATCCTTCTTTAGGAGAAATTTTAACCTTCTTTCTACTTTCTTTTAGTTTTTTTCTTGGATTCCACAAGAATGAAGTCTGTTTCAGAAAACTCCTCTTGAATCCATTCAATGGGTAAAAGAGAGCCCATGGCATCATGGTTCTCAACTGTTTCAGTTTGAGAGTCATGAGAGACCTCTTTCCGTTTAGTGTGTAAGTTATTCCTAGCTGTCTCTAAATCTTTCAACAAATCAAAGGTTTGAAAACTATCAGAATCAACTATAACACCCATGTCACAAGACAAATTTGCAATTTCTTTAATAGGTAAAATAGAAAACAAGTTGTTGTGTGGGCTATTACCTTCAAGTTTCCTTTTCCTAGCCATCTTTTCATTCCTTTCCATGATAGTGAGCGTGGTCTCCTTCTTAAGTCTGTCACTTCGCCTTCTCTCTTGAGGCAGACCTTGCTTCTCCAATTCAGCTTGTGCCTTCACTTTCTCATCACTGTTTTTATCAGCTTTCACAATAGAATCCTCTTTGTTTCCTTCTCCATCCTGAACATTACTTTCTTGTGGGTTAATAATGTTGTCATCAATAACAAACACCTTAGGGGATTCAGTTATCTTTGGATGGTCCACCACCTTGGCTGTCTCCTCCATAGTCTTATTGAGGAGAGGATCAGATTCACACATTTTGCTTTTACCAAGAAAGTCAACATCCAATTCTGGACCAGTTGGGTTGACCTCCATAAACCACATTTGCTTGGGGTTAGGTGCTTGCTCATGCTTAAAGGATGATTGGCCCAAATCCCCCATACATTCGAGTAATTTTAGTCTTTCACCAAGATTCACTCTCAAAATTTGAGTCTTCCAGAGTATCAGGGATATGAACCTTATTAGCCTGCTCAATATTTGAATGACTTGTATAATCCTTTTGAGCATCACCCATAAATTTGCTATTCCTCCCTTCTTTTTGCTCACAAGGACCTTTGTCATATTGGGGCTTACCAGGATACATCTTTGGTGGAGCAAATTGTACCTGTTTACCTAGTGCATGACCAGTAGTGCCTTTTGATAGGTTGCCTTCATCTTTTTTCCTTAGCCTTAGATTGCCTTGTCAGATCAGTATCATTGCTAGCTTTTGTTCTCTTAGCTGGTGGCTGATGATCATCACTAGCCTTGATGCCACTCTTCAGGGTCTTCTCACTTCCTTCTTCTTCCAGAACCTCTCTCTCAAACCCAAAGTCAAAAAGACAAAGACCAAGAGCACCTTCAGTTGTCTTTGGCACCTTAGCAGCATCCCTACAAGCAATCTTTAGTCTCACATAGTCCATTTTGAATCTAGACTTTTCATCAATCTCCATAACTGAGAGAGGTTTTGGGCTTCTTCTATGATCGCGGGCAAATTTCCAATTTCTAGTCCGACTCCATGGTAGACCCATCGAGGCCAAGCGATTCCTCTGGGTTTTGGGCTTCTTTTGTGATCATGGGCCCCTTGCCTGGGAGTGCCCCCACCGCCTCACCGGGGGGTGGCAGCTCTGGAAAATCCACGAAGTTTCGCCCGAGCGCCTACAAAACGGAAATAGAGGATAAGTACAAAACTATACTCAGCAAGTAGGAATTGAAGTTGCTACTCGGCGAAGACTAACCTGAGGCGAAGGGTTTGTCACGACAAACTCTATCAATTGTGGTGGCATCGCCACCACATCTGGCAAGATTCACCGTAAGTGGGCGAGTACCTCGCTCGTTGACAACTCATTCTGAGTTAGCTGCGCCGGATCACTAACCCCAAGGTACTCGAACCTGAAGTATTCCCGCTGCAGCAGAGGTTGGATCTGTCGCCTCAGGAAGCTAGCGACCACCCCCGTAGCAGTCAACCTTGCCTCCTTCAGTGCCTTGATCATCTCGAGCATCGGTTCAATCTTCTCCTTGTCGGTGTGAGAGATACCCTCCGTCCAGCGAATGTTGTTCACTGGAGAGTACCCGGTAGCCTCCTCCAATGGCAGGTTATGATTCCCCATGTAAAACCACCCGTTCTTCCAGTTCTTGTTCGTGTCCGGGGGAGTATAATCAAGGTACTCATCCTTTATCCCAGCACGAAGTTAGAAGCCAGCTCCGCCAACTATGACGGGGGTAGCGGCACTGGGCTAAGGTTTGAGGTGGAAAAGATATCAAAAGAGGGAGAAGCTAGGAGGAATACCAAGGAAAAGCTCACAGAAATGGGTAAAGATAGAAAGATGAGCAATGGAGTTGGGGTTGAGATGATTCAAGGTGATCGAGTAATAGTGAAGCAACCCACGAAGGAAGTCTGAGGCTGGTAACCCAAAACCCCGCTCAAAGAAAGTGGTCCAGACGACAATTTCACCTGGTTGCGAGGATGGGAAGCGATGATCTCCAGGTTCCTTCCACTTGCCGGCAAGCTTGTTTTGTAGAATTCCCTCGGCACCCAGGTTGAGCAGATCTACTTTTGTGATCCTCGGAGGATCTCATGCAATGAACAGACTCAGCGGCGCCGTCTGCGCCGGCCCGAGCGCCATCTTCTTCAACTTCTGCTGCTCCGCCTTCTTTGTGGCTCCCTTAGCAGCTCCATTCTTCCACATTGTGCAAATGTAAGCACAGACTTTCACTTGCATCCAACAAAGGGCGAACTCGGCTATGGCTTGGTGGCGTGAGAGTTTGGGCACAAGGGAGTGGTGTGCAAGAAGGTTGAGGCGCAAGGATGATGAGGTGAAAAGCTTTACCCTAGGATTATCTATTTATAAGAGGAATTAAGGAGTTATCTTCTCCTAGAAGTAACCATTAAGGTATCAATGGATGGATATTTTTACCGTTGGGTCAACCAACGGGTGGATATTTCTTACCGTTACAAACGCCAACGGCCAAACTTTTTACCACACAACAACTTGTTTTCTATTTTACCTATTAAAGAAATTGCAAATTTGTCTTGTGACATGGGTGTTATAGTTGATTCTGATAGTTTTCAAACCTTTGATTTGTTGAAAGATTTAGAGACAGCTAGGAATAACTTACACACTAAACGGAAAGAGGTCTCTCATGACTCTCAAACTGAAACAGTTGAGAACCATGATGCCATGGGCTCTCTTTTACCCATTGAATGGATTCAAGAGGAGTTTCTGAAACAGACTTCATTCTTGTGGAATCCAAGAAAAAAACTAAAAGAAAGTAGAAAGAAGGTTAAAATTTCTCCTAAAGAAGGATGAATGGTCAAGTACAAGAAAATCTTGTCTTACCTATGGGGAGAGGCAGAAGGGTAGTTAAGCCCTCTATCCACAACATCACAAAGAAAAGAAAAAATGGCAATACAAGGTCTAATTTGGAACTATAGAGGCCTCAATAAAAAGGGGTTGCTACTTTTCTGAAATCTCTCATCTCTCAATATGCTTTTCACTTTATTGTTTTTTACAAGAAACGATGATTGATTCGTACTGGCAGTGGACCTCTCCAAGTCATCATCAATAGGACAGCATCCCTCAACCTGCTCAAAGCACCTATCCCACAGAGAGAGGGCCAGTTCCCGATTGTGCAATACGCTGATGACATGCTGCAGATTCTCCAAGCAGATGCTCAGTAGCTGTTTTGCTTGAAAGCTTTGCTAAATAGCTTTGCCAAAAGTACATGTCTCAAGGTGAACTATAACAAGTCTCAAATGGTCCCAATCAATGCCGAGGATGCGAAAATGCAACATCTAGCCAGCACATTTGGGTGCATCATTGGCACAATGCCATTCACTTATCTAGGTCTCCCGATGGGCACAACAAAGACGCGCATGGAAGACCTCACACCTCTGATGGATAGAATAGAAAGGAGGTTGTCAGCATGCTCATCTCTTCTTTCATACACTAGTACATTGGAGATGATCAACTCCGTTATCTCCCAAGCAGCAATCAGCCTTATTTCCATAAAAAAAGGATTAGGATGTTGACTTCTGGCAGTGGCCACACGAGCTGTCAGGCTCTGCATAGTGTCCCATGCAACATTGATTTTGTGCCAGCACTGTTGAGCAAACGTGCAGTGGAAAAAGAGATGCTCGATGTCTTCTTCCTCTCCCATGATACACACGACACAATTAGTTTCATCCTCTACTAACAAGTTCCTTCTTTTGAGCATTGACTTGGTATTCAATCTATCCACCAGAATGAGCCAAGCAAAGAATTTTATTCTGTTGATGCATCTGGATTTCCAGACCCAAGAGAAGATGGGGTGAGCGTCCACGTTTTGGAAAGCTAGCTTATATAACTTACTAGAGGAGTAGGTGCTCAAGCCCCAGATGAGAGTCCACTTATCTTTCTGATTGTTGTCAAAGGTAACAGTCTGAAGGAATTCTTGTAGATTTTCAAGGTCGGCAAAGGCTTCCTGCGTAAGCAGTAACATAAACAGGGACTCCAAGTCTTCTGCTTGCATGACACCCTTGATGGAGATCCTATCATTTTTGGCAAATTGAAGAAGGTGTGGGAAGGTTTTAGCAAGGGCATTACCCGACCATTTATCATCCCAAAAAAGCACTGTTGAGGCATTTCCAAGATTGCATGTGGCAATGCTTTGATAAAGTGAGCTAAGTCTCAGAACATCCTTCCACCAAAAGGATCCAACCTCCCTTGCTGCGTGTGGAACTTTATTTGTGTAGTATCTATCCCAAACTAGCTACACCCAGGGGATGTCCTCCGTTAAA
>JAHUYU010001050.1:0-16228 GCA_030439765.1 Tripidium arundinaceum | reverse complement strand
GATAAGGTAGAGGAACCATCTGTCACCGTTCCTTTTAAGAAGCAGTCGAGTTTCTTCAAGTACCTGTCATACTGGAAGGAGCTAGATACGCCCCATGCCGTCGACTGCATGCACCTGGAGAAGAACGTCTTTGAAAGCACGATTGGCGTCCAGCTAGACATCAAGACTAAGATGAAGGATGGTCTGAAGTCATAGATGGATCTTGTCAACCTTAAAATCAGGCCCAAAATTCAGCCGGGACCGCCGCAGAACGGGAAAGTAGCTTCTGGGCGCGAGCTACAACTTGACGAAAGATGAGAAGAGGGCTATGTGCCAGTGGCTTAGGGGTGTCAAGGTGCCGACCGGTTTCTCTTCCAACATCAAGAGCCTGGTCTTGATGAAAGACCTCACAATGACTAACTACAACTCACATGACTGCCACGTCATGCTGAGGGTGTTCCTTCCAATTGTGATCAGGGCTATCGGTCCAGAGTATGTAAAGATGGTCATCACATGCATGTCCTACTTCTTTAACTGCATCACACAGAAGGTCATCGATGAAGCTGAGCTGCCTGGCCTGAAAACTTTCATCGTGGAGACACTTTGCCAGCTCGAGATGTACTTCCCACCATCTTTCTTTGATATTATGCCACACCTGATGATGCACATGGTTGATCAGATTCAGGAACTGGGCCCCATCTACCTACACCAGATGTGGATGTATGAGCGATTCATGTTGACCCTCAACAGATACGTCCTTAACCGTGCTTACCCGAAGGGCTCTATGATCGAGGCATACACAACCAAGGAGGCTATTAACTGTTGCACCAAATACATCTGGGATGGAAGGGCAATTGGCCTGCCCGTCCCTCAGCACGAAGGCAGAACCTTGGGAATTGGTTGCACGGGGAGAAAAGTACGCACCAATGTATAGTATGAAACGGTGCAACAAGCTCATCACAGCGTCCTCCATCAGTTAGTGGTCATGGGATGCTATGTTGACAAGCACCTGGAGGAGATCAGCACTGCTCATGACGGAGATCGCACGAAGGAATGGGTCAAGAAATAGCACAAGATCAGTTTCACGATGTGGATCAAAGAGCAGGACATACCCCATGGAGAATCTGATGAAGCGAGGCTTGCGTCCGGCCCCTCCACCCAAATCACCTCGTGGCAAGGGTATGACATCAATGGATACAGGTTCCACACAAAAGAGCAGGACAAGAAGAGTGTGGCGCAGAATAGCGGTGCTCGATATGAGGGCATAGACGAGTCAACAGGGGAGACCAGGACATAGTTTGGGCAGATTGAAGAGATATGGGAACTTGACTACGGCAGTAACCTATAGATACCTGTCTTCCAATGCCAGTGGGTCAGGCCAAAGGGGGTTGTCGGGGACGAGTTTGGGCTAACCAACGTGGAGCTCCAAAGTGTCAGCTACAAAGATGATTAGTGGGTGCTAGCAAGCCGCGTCGCGCAAGTAGCCTACTTTGGGATGCCCAAGGATGACAAAAGGCACATGGTTGTGTCAGGAAAGCAAAGGATCAAGGGAGCTGATGGAGTCCAGAGTCCCAAAGAATACAACAACTACGCAGAGCTTGGGCTCATTATCGATCATCCACGAAAGATCAAGGCCGTCGAGACCCGCTTCAACAAGACTAAGATGATGCCCTGGGTCCGCAACGACGGTGAGAAGAAGACCGTGGGAGCGCCCGCACCAAAATGATATGTATGCCACATATATGTAATAATGTAGTGACTTATTTAACGAGATGTTTTGTAACTTATTATTATAATGGAACCATATATATATGCCACACATTTATGAATGCATCATTTGTGTTAATTAAGTGTTACTCTACTACTCTACTCCTACTACACTACTACTCCTACTCTACTACCCCTACACTACTACTACACTACTACCACTACTCTACTACTCCTACTCCCGACTCCTTGGTATATGATTTGTATTACGCTTTCTTTGTTGGCGTATTTTGATCCTTGTTCCACTGTATTTTGGTATAGTCTCTGCAAAATAATAAGCTTCCAATACAAGTGGAACTTTGTCAATAGTAAATGCATATGTGTCAAAAGTATGTCTATTTCTCCTGTTTTTGGACTATAATTGGCGGTCGGATATGGTCGTTAGTGACCGCCAACAACCAGGCTTTTGCAGATTCGAGCACTCAGAGCAAATTATGAGAATCGTTCCAACCGATTCTAACTATATACATTATATTATCACTACTAAAGTAAAACTTAACCGAGGCATTTGGTTTTGGAGCTCCGAGGCGGGCGGGCTGGTTGCCCGCCTCCGTTATTCAGTGGCCAGGCAGCCGGCCCAGCGCCCGCCTCGGTTAACACTTAATGGAGGTGGGCACTCTTACTCGCCCGCCTACCGATTAACCGAGGCGGTTGTCCTAACGTGACCGCCTCCTTTAATGGATTAACCGAGGCGGTCACCTCAGAACAACCGCCTTGGTTAATCGGTATTAACCGAGGCGGGCGAGTAAGGGTGCCCGCCTCGGTTAATGAATTAACGGAGGCGGTTGCCCTTATGTTGCCCGCCTAAGCTAATCCTGGAGCTATAAATGCCGCACCCAGCCGCCCCAACCTTTCTTCCTCACAGCTTCTTCATTTTTGCGGGTTTTGAGCTCTAAAACCCAAAAATTGAGCATTTCGAAGAGGGAGAAGTTTTGCCCTTGGATCTATTGAAGGGGGCACCGCAAGAGGTTGCTACATGCTCTCTAATCCTCATTCTTCTCTCTTTTTTAACATTCGGGTGCTTTTTTTCTAGATCTACATCTAGATCTACATGGAAGAGATAGAAAACAGATCTAGAGCTACACGGCTGCATTTTTTTAATACTGCTCCATTTATATGCCTTTTTCGTTGTGCGTGCAAGGTTTGCGAGCATGGACAGGCGAGAATGGATGTACCGGACATCAAGGCTAGATCCGTCTTACTTTGTTCAGGTGAAAAAGTTTGTTGCCGCTACGAAAAAGCATCGTCTTAGTCTGAACCGGCCGCGCATCATTTGCCCACATAATTGCTGCTAAAACAAGCTTGCCCAAAAAGATGCAATCTCACTTGGTCCGATTTGGTTTCGTCAAGGATTACACCGTCTGAACGTTTCACGGCGAAGCAGATTTAGATGCGAGTGCCGGTGCATCTGGAGGAAACTCGTCGACGTCGACGGCGGCGGTGATTGCAGAACATGACGGAGGACAACAACCCCCATCATCATCAGTAGCATCCGGCGGGCACGGCACTACTGCTGGCGACAATGCTGATCGTGATTACATCACGATGGATGATTTACTCCAAGACATGGCCGACGACGGTGGTGGGGGTGACGATGGGGATGGTGAATAGGCTGCTATGATGGAGCCCGAGGATGCAGAGCTTTTTGAGAAAATAGCTGACCGCCTCGACCACGACGATGTTCTGTTTAGGAGCCCGAGGTGGCTGGAGAAATTTAGAGAGATGAAGTAGGCAGCAATTGATCCCCTCTATAAGGACTGTCCGAAGCAGTGGGCGGCGCTGCGTTTTAACCTCCAGATGCTAATGCTGAAGGCTCGCCATGGCTGGTCCGACACTAGCTTCAACGAGCTGTTACGTATCCTTGCTTCCACATACCTAGAGGATAACAAGGTGCCAGCAATACCTATTGGGCGAAGAAGCTGATCCGGCCAGTGGCGCTAAAGCTTAAAAAGTTCCACGCCTGCCCTAACCATTGTATCCTATATCGGGGCCAGTATGAGAACTTGAAGAGCTGTCCGCACTGCGGCGCGAGTCGATACAAGAGGAATGCCGATTGTCATGTGGATACGAACAATGAGGGAGCCTCGAGTGGGCCGAAGAAGAAGACCGCCAAGAAGAGTAGTGCGAAGCAGATCCCGTCTCATGAGGACAAGGAAGAAGAGGGTTACACGTAGAGGAAAAGTCCTGCCCTGTCGATGTGGTACCTGCCCATGATCGATCGACTGCATGCTATATTCGGGAACCTCGAGGATGCCAAGCTGATGTCCTGGCATGCATCTAATGATCGCACAAAGGACGATGGCAAGCTGCGACACCCCGCCGATGGCCAGCAATGGAAGCATTTCAATGCCAAGTTCCCGAAGTTTGGCAACGAGGCGAGGAACGTTAGGTTCGCGCTGAGTACCAATGGGATGAATCCATTCGGTGACCTCAACAGCTTGCACAACACTTGCCCAGTCATCCTCACCATCTACAATCTACCTCCCTAGCTATGTCAGAAGCTGAAATGTCCTAAATGGCTAGAAGGGGGGTGAATAGCCTAATTTAAGAAACTATAAAACACTAGAGCAAAGTGTTAGATAAAAGGATGGCGATAAAGCTGTTTTGCTCTAGCTCTAGTTCACTACAATGCAAGCCACCTACCATGTGCTAGTTGCTATAATCTCTAAGTATCACACAAACAAGCAACCTAAGTTGCAACTACAACTACAACTAGAGAGCTAGCAAGAACTAGTTACAAGAAGAAAACTAGCCACAATTACAACTAGCTACAAAAAGCTAACTACCACACGACAAGTATTTCAATGAATGTAATACAAGTGAGTGGGTGATATACTGAGCCGGGCAAGTGTCCAGTATGAATACCAAGAGATAATTGACATAAGATTTATCCCCAAGGTTCAATTGCTTGCCAACAATCTACGTCCTCGCTGTGGCGATACACTCACTTGGTGGCTCACGCGCTAATAGGCATCACACGCCTAGCCCACACTTGGGCGCCGTAAGAGCCAACACAAGGTGAGGATCCACAAGCCACGAGCAATCCACTAAAGTCATATTTCGCGAATCTCCCGCGAGGAAGGCGCAAGAACCCCTCACAATCACCACGATCGGAGCCAGAGACAATCACCAACCTCCGCTCGATGATCCTCGCTGCTCCAAGCCGTCTAGGTGGTGGCAACCACCAAGAGTAAAAAGAAACCGCAGCAACAACGATCCCTAATGCCACTAGATGCAATTTCTCAAGCAAAATGCACTTTGGATCACTCCCAATCTCACTTTGGATCACTCCCAATCTCACTTTGGATGAACAAATCAAAAGGAGATGAGTGGGAGATGAATGGCTCAGCTCAAAGGGTGCTATCACATGTAAGAATGGCCAAGAGAATGAGCAAGAGCCGGCCAAGGGTCTTAAATAGAGAGGCCAAGCCTCAACTAGCCGTTAGCCCATGAACCGCTGTCGGACCGAGGCTCCGGACCTGGACTATGGGGGCTCCGCACCATGCCGCCCGGGTCCGACGCTCTCCTGCCGCTACTGCCACGCCGCCACGTGTCCCTAACCGTTTGAAATCGACCATTGCCGTGCAATGGCTACTGAGCACGCGCTCCAGACTCAGCTCCGAACGCACACAGTACACCAACGATCACCATGGTCCGGATCAGTCTAGAGAGCTCCCAAGAGCCTTAAAACCATCGGACTCGGGTCTGACGCTGGCCGTCGGACTCAAACAGTAGAGTCCGACGCCCCTGCACTCTCTCGCCTTGTTGCTAGGGTTAGTCGTCGGACTCAAGGCCAAAGGGTCGACACCCTGGCTGGCCTGGATCCGACGCTGGGTTCGATGCCTGGCCAAGTACCTGTCACTTGTTGCCCATCAGACCCTCAGCCCATGGTCCGACGACCACGTCGAGCAGAGTCCGACGCTGGGTCCGACGCCCCTTTCAACTCTTTTCTATCACCCTTACTACCACGTGCCAACACCAAAGTGTACCACACACTTGTGCACATGTGTTAGCATTTTCAAAGGGCGTAGTTAGCTCACTAGGGTCGGAATGCATATGCGATGAGTTAGAACTCCTAGTGGCACTTGATAACCGCAATTACCATGATTTTCCCCCCTTCATAGTACGGCTATCTATCCTAAACCCAATCACGCACTCTATTGTGTCTTGATTGGCAAAACAAAATGGCCCTATCAAATATACCTTTGCCTTGAGCCCATTTTGTTTTCTCTTTCTTGTTTTCTAATTTGGAGCACTTGATCATCACCTTTTGGCCATCTCCATCCCTTGAGTGCCATCTAGCTCCATCACTTGGACTTGGACCAACCTATCTTAACTACACACTTAAGCATAGGGTTAGTCCAATAGGTTTCATCAATTATCCAAAACCAGGGCTTTTAGAAGTGCAGGTATCTTTTGCTGACCATGCTTATTTCCAGACCGAAGCAGCCCGGCAATGATATAAATGTGTTCCTAGAGCCGTTCATGGAGGACATGAAGAAACTATGGGAAGAAGGGGTCAAGATGATGGATGCGTCCCTAAAGAAGGAGTTCACTCTAAAAGCCATCATCTTTGTCACCATCACCGATTACCCTGGTCTTTTTTCACTATCGGGGCATATCAAAGGGAAGACCGGTTGCGTAGTTTGCATTGACGGTACCTGCTACACTTACCTTAATGCATCCAAGAAGATGGTGTACATGAGGCATAGGCGATTCCTTGTCAGAAAGCATAGGTACTGAACAGCTACAATGAATAAGTACTTCGACAACAAGGACGAGCCAAAAAAGATGAGGTACGGGGAAAAGGTGTTCGACATGGTGAGGGGCATAGAGTCGAGTTCAGAAAGAAGAAGTAAGAGAAAGATGGGACCACGACAAGGAAGAGAAAGCGGGATAAGGTAGAGGAACCATCTGTCACCGTTCCTTTTAAGAAGCAGTCGAGTTTCTTCAAGTACCTGTCATACTGGAAGGAGCTAGATACGCCCCATGCCGTCGACTGCATGCACCTGGAGAAGAACGTCTTTGAAAGCACGATTGGCGTCCAGCTAGACATCAAGACTAAGATGAAGGATGGTCTGAAGTCATAGATGGATCTTGTCAACCTTAAAATCAGGCCCAAAATTCAGCCGGGACCGCCGCAGAACGGGAAAGTAGCTTCTGGGCGCGAGCTACAACTTGACGAAAGATGAGAAGAGGGCTATGTGCCAGTGGCTTAGGGGTGTCAAGGTGCCGACCGGTTTCTCTTCCAACATCAAGAGCCTGGTCTTGATGAAAGACCTCACAATGACTAACTACAACTCACATGACTGCCACGTCATGCTGAGGGTGTTCCTTCCAATTGTGATCAGGGCTATCGGTCCAGAGTATGTAAAGATGGTCATCACATGCATGTCCTACTTCTTTAACTGCATCACACAGAAGGTCATCGATGAAGCTGAGCTGCCTGGCCTGAAAACTTTCATCGTGGAGACACTTTGCCAGCTCGAGATGTACTTCCCACCATCTTTCTTTGATATTATGCCACACCTGATGATGCACATGGTTGATCAGATTCAGGAACTGGGCCCCATCTACCTACACCAGATGTGGATGTATGAGCGATTCATGTTGACCCTCAACAGATACGTCCTTAACCGTGCTTACCCGAAGGGCTCTATGATCGAGGCATACACAACCAAGGAGGCTATTAACTGTTGCACCAAATACATCTGGGATGGAAGGGCAATTGGCCTGCCCGTCCCTCAGCACGAAGGCAGAACCTTGGGAATTGGTTGCACGGGGAGAAAAGTACGCACCAATGTATAGTATGAAACGGTGCAACAAGCTCATCACAGCGTCCTCCATCAGCTCCTTGATCCTTTGCTTTCCTGACACAACCATGTGCCTTTTGTCATCCTTGGGCATCCCAAAGTAGGCTACTTGCGCGACGCGGCTTGCTAGCACCCACTAATCATCTTTGTAGCTGACACTTTGGAGCTCCACGTTGGTTAGCCCAAACTCGTCCCCGACAACCCCCTTTGGCCTGACCCACTGGCATTGGAAGACAGGTATCTATAGGTTACTGCCGTAGTCAAGTTCCCATATCTCTTCAATCTGCCCAAACTATGTCCTGGTCTCCCCTGTTGACTCGTCTATGCCCTCATATCGAGCACCGCTATTCTGCGCCACACTCTTCTTGTCCTGCTCTTTTGTGTGGAACCTGTATCCATTGATGTCATACCCTTGCCACGAGGTGATTTGGGTGGAGGGGCCGGACGCAAGCCTCGCTTCATCAGATTCTCCATGGGGTATGTCCTGCTCTTTGATCCACATCGTGAAACTGATCTTGTGCTATTTCTTGACCCATTCCTTCGTGCGATCTCCGTCATGAGCAGTGCTGATCTCCTCCAGGTGCTTGTCAACATAGCATCCCATGACCACTAACTGATGGAGGACGCTGTGATGAGCTTGTTGCACCGTTTCATACTATACATTGGTGCGTACTTTTCTCCCCGTGCAACCAATTCCCAAGGTTCTGCCTTCGTGCTGAGGGACGGGCAGGCCAATTGCCCTTCCATCCCAGATGTATTTGGTGCAACAGTTAATAGCCTCCTTGGTTGTGTATGCCTCGATCATAGAGCCCTTCGGGTAAGCACGGTTAAGGACGTATCTGTTGAGGGTCAACATGAATCGCTCATACATCCACATCTGGTGTAGGTAGATGGGGCCCAGTTCCTGAATCTGATCAACCATGTGCATCATCAGGTGTGGCATAATATCAAAGAAAGATGGTGGGAAGTACATCTCGAGCTGGCAAAGTGTCTCCACGATGAAAGTTTTCAGGCCAGGCAGCTCAGCTTCATCGATGACCTTCTGTGTGATGCAGTTAAAGAAGTAGGACATGCATGTGATGACCATCTTTACATACTCTGGACCGATAGCCCTGATCACAATTGGAAGGAACACCCTCAGCATGACGTGGCAGTCATGTGAGTTGTAGTTAGTCATTGTGAGGTCTTTCATCAAGACCAGGCTCTTGATGTTGGAAGAGAAACCGGTCGGCACCTTGACACCCCTAAGCCACTGGCACATAGCCCTCTTCTCATCTTTCGTCAAGTTGTAGCTCGCGCCCAGAAGCTACTTTCCCCGTTCTGCGGCGGTCCCGGCTGAATTTTGGGCCTGATTTTAAGGTTGACAAGATCCATCTATGACTTCAGACCATCCTTCATCTTAGTCTTGATGTCTAGCTGGACGCCAATCGTGCTTTCAAAGACGTTCTTCTCCAGGTGCATGCAGTCGACGGCATGGGGCGTATCTAGCTCCTTCCAGTATGACAGGTACTTGAAGAAACTCGACTGCTTCTTAAAAGGAACGGTGACAGATGGTTCCTCTACCTTATCCCGCTTTCTCTTCCTTGTCGTGGTCCCATCTTTCTCTTACTTCTTCTTTCTGAACTCGACTCTATGCCCCTCACCATGTCGAACACCTTTTCCCCGTACCTCATCTTTTTTGGCTCGTCCTTGTTGTCGAAGTACTTATTCATTGTAGCTGTTCAGTACCTATGCTTTCTGACATAGCTAGGGAGGTAGATTGTAGATGGTGAGGATGACTGGGCAAGTGTTGTGCAAGCTGTTGAGGTCACCGAATGGATTCATCCCATTGGTACTCAGCGCGAACCTAACGTTCCTCGCCTCGTTGCCAAACTTCGGGAACTTGGCATTGAAATGCTTCCATTGCTGGCCATCGGCGGGGTGTCGCAGCTTGCCATCGTCCTTTGTGCGATCATTAGATGCATGCCAGGACATCAGCTTGGCATCCTCGAGGTTCCCGAATATAGCATGCAGTCGATCGATCATGGGCAGGTACCACATCGACAGGGCAGGACTTTTCCTCTACGTGTAACCCTCTTCTTCCTTGTCCTCATGAGACGGGATCTGCTTCGCACTACTCTTCTTGGCGGTCTTCTTCTTCGGCCCACTCGAGGCTCCCTCATTGTTCGTATCCACATGACAATCGGCATTCCTCTTGTATCGACTCGCGCCGCAGTGCGGACAGCTCTTCAAGTTCTCATACTGGCCCCGATATAGGATACAATGGTTAGGGCAGGCGTGGAACTTTTAAGCTTTAGCGCCACTGCCGGATCAGCTTCATCGCCCAATAGGTATTGCTGGCACCTTGTTATCCTCTAGGTATGTGGAAGCAAGGATACGTAACAGCTCGTTGAAGCTAGTGTCGGACCAGCCATGGCGAGCCCTTCAGCATTAGCATCTGGAGGTTAAAACGCAGCGCCGCCCCACTGCTTCGGACAGTCCTTATAGAGGGGATCAATTGCTGCCTACTTCATCTCTCTAAAATTTCTCCAGCCACCTCGGGCTCCTAACAGAACATCGTCGTGGTCGAGGCGGTCAGCTATTTTCTCAAAAAGCTCTGCATCCTCGGGCTCCATCATAGCAGCCTATTCTCCATCCCCATCGTCACCCCCACCACCGTCGTCGGCCATGTCTTGGAGTAAATCAATCCATCGTGATGTAATCACGATCAGCATTGTCGCCAGCAGTAGTGCCGTGCCGCCGGATGCTATGATGATGATGGGGGTTGTTGTCCTCCGTCATGTTCTGCAATCACCGCCGCCGTCGACGTCGACGAGTTCCTCCAGATGCACCGGCACTCGCATCTAAATCTGCTTCGCCGTGAAACGTTCAGACGGTGTAATCCTTGACGAAACCAAATCGGACCAAGTGAGATTGCATCTTTTTGGGCAAGCTTGTTTTAGCAGCTATTATGTGGGCAAATGATGCGCGGCCGGTTCAGACTAAGACGATGCTTTTTCGTAGCGGCAACAAACTTTTTCACCTGAACAAAGTAAGACGGATCTAGCCTTGATGTCCGGTACATCCATTCTCGCCTGTCCATGCTCGCAAACCTTGCACGCACAACGAAAAAGGCATATAAATGGAGCAGTATTAAAAAATGCAGCCGTGTAGCTCTAGATCTGTTTTCTATCTCTTCCATGTAGATCTAGATGTAGATCTAGAAAAAAGCACCCGAATGTTAAAAAGAGAGAAGAATGAGGATTAGAGAGCATGTAGCAACCTCTGGTGCGTGCCCCCTTCAATAGATCCAAGGGCAAAACTTCTCCCTCTTCGAAATGCTCAATTTTTTGGGGTTTAGAGCTCAAAACCCGCAAAAATGAAGAAGCTGTGAGGAAGAAAGGTTGGGGCGGCTGGGTGCGGCATTTATAGCTCCAGGATTAGCTTAGGCGGGCAACATAAGGGCAACCGCCTCCGTTAATTCATTAACCGAGGCGGGCACCCTTACTCGCCCGCCTCGGTAATACCGATTAACCAAGGCGGTTGTTCTGAGGTGACCGCCTCGGTTAATCCATTAAAGGAGGCGGTCACGTTAGGACAACCGCCTCGGTTAATCGGTAGGCGGGCGAGTAAGAGTGCCCACCTCCATTAAGTGTTAACCGAGGCGGGCGCTGGGCCGGCTGCCTGGCCACTGAATAACGGAGGCGGGCAACCAGCCCGCCCGCCTCGGAGCTCCAAAACCAAATGCCTCGGTTAAGTTTTACTTTAGTAGTGATAATATAATGTATATAGTTAGAATCGGTTGGAACGATTCTCATAATTGCTCTGAGTGCTCGAATCTGCAAAAGCCTGGTTGTTGGCGGTCACTAACGACCATATCCGACCGCCAATTATAGTCCAAAAACAGGAGAAATAGACATACTTTTGACACATATGCATTTACTATTGACAAAGTTCCACTTGTATTGGAAGCTTATTATTTTGCAGAGACTATACCAAAATACAGTGGAACAAGGATCAAAATACGCCAACAAAGAAAGCGTAATACAAATCATATACCAAGGAGTCAAGCAAAGGCCCACCTTCATGCAAATTTGGGCCGAACACCTACGTGGAGGCAACCCTGGTCCAACCAAAAGCCCACCAGAGAAAGACGGTGGCGAGAGGAGCGGGCCAGGGGTGCGGCCGCACCGCCACTGGCGCCCCTCGGGCCCACCTTTCTCTGGCGGTTGCATGCCGACATGTAGAGGCGGTGTAGGCTAGTTTCCTATTTTATGGCACCCCAAACCGACCTCCTTCATGTATAAAAGGAGGGGTAGTGCTCTCATATCACACACACCACCTTGAGTCAACATATCTTGAGCATACCTCTCTAGTTTTTACCTTTTCCTTAGTAGTGCTAGAGCAAGGCAAAGCTACCTTGGAGGGCTTGACTCCTTGGAGAAGAATCTTGGTATGAATAAGATGAATCATTTTCTCCAAAGTCCTGTCTTCATTTTATCGATATAGTTATGCAAGTAAACTAGAGTATAGTTCTCATGATATTATCTTGATATATGAGCTACTTTATAGTTTATATGTCATGATGTTGCCATGTAGAACTTTATGCCTAAACATTCATATCATGTTTATGGTAAGAAATAGAGTTAAGTTGAGGTGGCGGTTCATCGTGCTTTCGGGTGTGCCCAAGCTTCTTACCTGTCGATCCGTAGGGTCGGGGACCCGGGGGGGCTTGGGTAGTTTCTCTATACGCGAGCATGGTGCTCGGGTATATAGAGACAGGTGAATGCATTTCATGCTCCACGGTTGAGGGGTAGGCGGCAGGTGGTGACAGCCCTGTCCGTCCTTCATAATCCCCCACGTTCGGGTATGGTATAGGAGTACGTAAATTGTCACATGAGGTTGCTGGCAGACCAGTACTCGGTGGCCTCCCGACCTATCTCACACTTAGCACTGTTCTTGATGTTGGTATGATGTCCTCATGTTAGGGGAGTGCTTCCCCCTCCTTGGTGCTGGGCGGCTTCCGGATCTTTTTACCTTGACTGGGTTACATATATGATATCCATTGAAATGACATTTTATTACCTGATCTAGAAGCTGGAAGTGGATGCGCCCCGTTCCCACATAGATGATTGCGTTTGTCGTGTTCAGGAACGGCCTTCCCAGAAGAAGGGGTACTTCGTTGTCATCGCCCATGTTAAGGACGACGAAGTCTGTGGGGACATAGCTTCCTTGGATTCTTACCAGTATATCTTTAGCTATTCCCTCTGGTGCTCGTATAGATTGATCTGCCAGCTGCAACTGGATATCTGTGGTTGACAGAGGTCCATATAGTAAATTATCATATGTTACATTGGACATGATGTTTATACTTGCTCCAAGGTCGCAGTAGGCGTTGGGGAAAGTTCTTGCCCCAATTGAGCACTCGATGGTTGGCCGGCCGGGATCTTCCTTCTTGGTGACGAAGGGTGATCGAGAGGATAGTCGCAGGTTGGCCGGTTCAGAGGCTTACCAAACCTCGATGTAACTAGTTTTACAGTTTCAATAGGAGGTTCTGGTTGCCCCGGGGTGTTTTCATTATTTTTAGCAGGAATAGTAGAAGCAATCTGAGCTAGTTGAGTTTCTATCATTTTATTAAAGCTCAGTTGATTTTTAACAAAGGATGATAAAATTTTCAATTTTAGAATTTATATTTTCTAAAATTTTATCATTATAGGCAAGCTTTTTAGTAAGATTTTCATTAATTTTGGCTTGGCCTAAAACTAAGTCTTTCAAGGAAGGTTGATTCAAATTGTAATTGGAATTGAAATTTGAATTACCTCCTTGAAATGGTGGACGCTGTTGATTGTTCCACCCGTTATTGCCTCCTGGTTGGCGGAACCCATTGTTGATGTAGGCAGCGTCTTCACGGGTCTCGGGGCAGTCATTCCTGAGTGGCCAACATCACCACAGACCTCGCAGGTCATCTGCGAGTCCATGGCCTTGACAGTGCCTTGTATTTCTTTTTCATTGGCACATTCGTCGAGTCTTTTCATGAGGAGGTCTAATTTGGCAGCAAGCATATCCGTCTCCTTCACGGTATGCATGCCTTTTTGCTGTTTTCTTTCCTCTCCCCAACTTTGGTTGGTCACCATTTTATCGATCAGAGCCGTAGCTCCGGTGGTGGTGAGTGAGAGGAATGCCCCTCCAGCAGCAGCATCAAGGTGCCCTTTTGACATGGGTGTTAACCCATCATAAAAGTTTTGGAGCACTAGCCAGCTTTCCATACCGTGGTGTGGGCTGGCGAGGATGTATTCTTGTAGCCTTTCCCATGCCTCGGGTATGGTTTCGGTGGAATTTTGCTGGAAGTTGGGAATTCTTCCCCTCAGGGCAGTGGTTTTGCCCATGGGGAAGAATTTAGCGAGAAACGCCGTGGAGCATTTTGCCCACGTGTCGACTGCTTCCTTGTCCTTGTAGAACCACTGTTTCGCCTTCCCCACAAGGGAGAAGGGAAACAGACGGAGCCTGATAATCTCCGGTGCGACGTCCTTGATAACGATAGTGTCGCACAATTCAAGAAAGTGCTGAAGATGCGTGTTTGCGTCCTCACTTGGCAAGCCGCAGAACGGGCTTGCCTGCACCATCGTAATGAGCCCGGTACGAAGCTCAAAGTTTTTGTCACCTACGTTGACAGCGGGCCCGGTGGGCACGTTGGCAACGGCCGGGACAGAGAATTCGCGAGGGTCTTCTGGGCCATAGTGGTAGTAGCGGATGGTGCGGGGTTGACTGGTTCAGCTGACGGTGGAGTAGCAGAAAAAGAAGCGGCATGAGACCGGTTCTTCCTTAGGAGTGCCTCCGGATTGCTGATGTAGTTGTTCGGCAAGGAGAAACCAGTCATACACTATCCTGTTTTCATCCACAACAGGAGAAAACAAGCAGAGTTAGCCTGCATAAGCAGTGGTTATCATGCATGCATATTATCATGAACATGTCCTACTAGATCTAATACACCAATGCCTTCCCCGGCAACGTCGCCAGAAATGCTTGTTGGCATTTCTTAGCGTCGTCACCAAGAATAGAGGTAGGATCCATCCCCGGCAACGGCGCAGAAATGCCTGTTGGCATTTCCTAGCATCACTGCTCGAAAAGGCAATGACACTAGAGAATGTCAACCGGTAAATCTTAACGATTACAGATTTAACTCCGCAAGCGCACGGAAATACCATTGTAGCATTTCACCCGGAAGTATTTTAGGGTATCGTTATTTATATTTTCCCAAAGGAAGGCATGGTGTAAGGGTCTAGTATGGATATGAACAAGATAACATGATTGCAAAGATGAACCAAATGCTTATGGCAGGGGTAAACATGATAGTTTTGGGATAGTGTGACACGCACTCGAGTCTAACACCTGAGCAGAGAAAGAAGGAAGAAAGTCTAAAGAATAAAAGAATAAATCTATGAGAGCAGGCACATCCTTGATACAGCTATGCAAAGAATAGTAAGTAATCATACATGTACATGAGTAAGAACTAGCGCTAAGTGTGAGATAGGTCGGGAGGCCACCGAGTACTGGTCTGCCAGCAACCTCATGTGACAATTTACGTACTCCTATACCATACCGAACGTGGGGGATTATGAAGGACGGACAGGGCTGTCACCACCTGCCGCCTACCCCTCAACCGTGGAGCATGAATGCATTCACCTGTCTCTATATACCCGAGCACCATGCTCGCGTATAGAGAAACTACCCAAGCCCCCCCCGGGTCCCCGACCCTACGGATCGACAGGTAAGAAGCTTGGGCACACCCGAAAGCACGATGAACCGCCACCTCAACTTAACTCTATTTCTTACCATAAACATGATATGAATGTTTAGGCATAAAGTTCTACATGGCAACATCATGACATATAAACTATAAAGTAGCTCATATATCAAGATAATATCATGAGAACTATACTCTAGTTTACTTGCATAACTATATCGATAAAATGAAGACAGGACTTTGGAGAAATGATTCATCTGTATTCATACCAAGATTCTTCTCCAAGGAGTCAAGCCCTCCAAGGTAGCTTTGCCTTGCTCTAGCACTACTAAGGAAAAGGTAAAAACTAGAGAGGTATGCTCAAGATATGTTGACTCAAGGTGGTGTGTGTGATATGAGAGCACTACCCCTCCTTTTATACATGAAGGAGGTCGGTTTGGGGTGCCATAAAATAGGAAACTAGCCTACACCGCCTCTACATGTCGGCATGCAACCGCCAGAGAAAGGTGGGCCCGAGGGGCGCCAGTGGCGGTGCGGCCGCACCCCTGGCCCGCTCCTCTCGCCACCGTCTTTCTCTGGTGGGCTTTTGGTTGGACCAGGGTTGCCTCCACGTAGGTGTTCGGCCCAAATTTGCATGAAGGTGGGCCTTTGCTTGACTCCTTGGTATATGATTTGTATTACGCTTTCTTTGTTGGCGTATTTTGATCCTTGTTCCACTGTATTTTGGTATAGTCTCTGCAAAATAATAAGCTTCCAATACAAGTGGAACTTTGTCAATAGTAAATGCATATGTGTCAAAAGTATGTCTATTTCTCCTGTTTTTGGACTATAATTGGCGGTCGGATATGGTCGTTAGTGACCGCCAACAACCAGGCTTTTGCAGATTCGAGCACTCAGAGCAAATTATGAGAATCGTTCCAACCGATTCTAACTATATACATTATAT
>JAHUYU010001114.1:0-15314 GCA_030439765.1 Tripidium arundinaceum | reverse complement strand
CAAAGGTGCCGCAAGGCTTTGCGGGCCACAACTTGGTAGGTGTCGACGAAGCGAAACCCGGTTGCGGTCCTACTCCAGGCTTCAGTGAGATCGGGGAACTCCTCACTCTTCCCAATGTAGACGGTGACTTCACATTGCTTAGTACCATGCTCCTCATACTCATGACCCTCATACTCGGGACGATCTCTGATCCCGAGTTTCTGCATGGTGGTGTACAAGATCTTGGGAAAACCCTCGGTGTTCAGGCAGTAGCTGTTGACCTAGGCTCCTGCCATTCTTCGTGGGTGGTGGTTGGTAAGGAAGGATTAAAGGGGCTAGGGACTTTGCTCAAGAGAAGAAGGCTGTTGGCAAGATGAGTCGAAATGCGTCGAGTGGTGGTGCCAAGCAGCTGGGATCGGTCTTTGTAGGGGTGGAGTGGTCATCGGTCCTGGCGCAGTCCACCAGCAAACTTGTGTGGGGGAAACGAGGAAGGAGGGCAGCAGGATTCACGCAGCGTGCGGACGACCGAGGCCACGAGGGGTCCGGTACGGGTGCATAGCATAGGACCGACAAGAGCGCGGGGGAAAAGAGGGAGAAAGAGAGTGTGCGAGAACGCGACGAGGGTGGATGTGACCCAACAGAGTAAATGCAACACAGTAACCATGAACAAAGCGACAGGACAGGTGTTACAGGAATCTTGACCTACTCTTTCTCAACGAATAAACGCCAGCCCTTTCTTTGTACCAACTTCCACTTTTTGTTTTTCTCTTTCTTCTGAATACAACACGTACCAGCCTTTATATGGGTAAGACTATGAAATTTATAACTTTTCCCAAGGCCGTAATCTTCTCTGTCCTTTTGAAAAGAGTGTTACTTCATCAACTCGTTGTGGATTTCCCATTAGAACACAAGGATATTTCCAAAGAGTGTATTTTGTTTCAAGGAAGGAATATCAGTATAAGCCTGCAATGAATCCTGGTCAAAGACCTCGATACCAGCGCGTGCCGAGCAGCACACCCATGTGGCAGCTGTTCCACAGGGAGCCCTCGGTTTTGTCATGGCACCATAAGCCATTAATCAAGATACCATTGCAGACCATACCACTAGGAAACAGAGGTAGCTTAGGTAGCAAGGATAGAACAAGGAATTCCTTCCAAGGATGAAGGACCAAAAGAATCAAATCTGAGGATGGAAATAAATTAAGAAGGATTTAAGTGTTCTGCTGGGACATCCATAACCTACTGATAACAACGTTCACACCTTTTCTAACCATTGTTAGTCTGTCTTGTATCCTACCTGGTTGCCCCACTTGTAAACCGCTTGATGTTGTCTTGAGAGTTTTAAGAAGAGTGTAGAAGATCTTAACTATGTCTAACTGGATTTCAAGGAGAGTCGACACACCAGCTACACAACAAATGCACAAACAGGTCATACATTAATGCACGTCCTATACGTCCTCACACAACTGCCAACATATAGGGCAACTGTTCTCAGATTTTTGGCACATCGTTCTCTCTAGGTAGCTAGTCGATGCTATCTAACTATACTCGGGGTTAGTGTACCTGCAGAAAACTTGATTAAGCCTATCTAAGTCAGCAGAGTGCCATCTATCCTAGATACATAACTATAATAATAGGGCTACTTATATAACTTCGCATGCAAACGTCCTATCTTTTTGAAAATAATTGGGGGTCAAATTTTAATTTAGAAAAGGTTTTCGAAACTTTATTCCCTCATTTATGCTCAGATACCACCTATGGCAGAACTGTCTGATTTAGTGCGCTCTTAAGGGTACCCGTCTTCCATTAGACATTAAGTACCCAAGTGAGCACAATAAACCATACAGTTCCGTCGAGCACACCCAACGGGAGAACTCGAAAATCCATATTTTTCATCAGGATTATAAATGAGTGAATAAAGCTTACAGCATTCTTAGTCCATTTCATACATCACAAGATTACATAAAATCAGAGTTATTGCAAACATATTTTATACAGCAGCGGAAAGAATAATTATAGTGTAACATAAATAAGAGTTGATACATTATGTGTTTACAAATTTTATCTTGCAGCGAAAAGTAGACATGTGATCACCATTGTAGCGGAAATAAACATTTATTTAATGATATGGTAAAACATTAACATGGTGAACATTTATATATAAGATATGATAACAGATTATAAAACTTTTCGTTCTAAAACTTTGTGAGAGTTATAAATAAAACTACATCCGCAACGTAAAAGAAATCCTCACTGAGCCCGCCATGAGGTATCCACACACAAGAGTCAGCTGTAGCATCCACTGTTACCTGCAACAGGGGAAAATAAAACCCTGAGTACTCAATTGTACTCAGCAAGACTTACCCGACAGGAGGAAAATAAAAGACTCCAAGGATATGCAAGGCTCGTTTGGCTTGCTGGTCTATTGACTCTGCAGGAAGCATTACTAATACTGCATCCTTATATTCAAAGTTTTAGCAGTCATTTTTAGTTCGTTAGCTAACCATTCTAGGTAAGCTCCTGTTCTACTTTTAAGCATGTGGTAAGCAATCAGAACCATTTTATCATCTTTCTTATTTCAGTTCTTACTACGGTGCTAGACCATAGCTAAGTCGTACCGCATCACGCGGCGATTCGTGAATCAATGTATCCCAGCTGGGTACCCCGAAACACACGCCTCATCTGAACCTCAGGCACAGACAAGACCAACCCGTTACACTCCTATCAAGGGGTCCAGGTCCCCGTCCAAACTTGGACTCCAAGCCCCTAACACCTGAGTCCTGGACTCAGTATGATGCTTGGACCTTCACCCAAATATCCACCTTTAAAAGTCGGTCCGGAAAGAGTCAGAACCCATGACAAAAGAGTAACAAGTCTTTTCGCTCCCATAAGCAAGTATGTGCTCCCATAAGCACCTCTCTATATTCTCTCGTCGAGATTTATTTGCGAGCCAGTCAACTTTTCTAAAACACACAAGATGATGTAATTAATTAAAAGCAACAGTAACTCTTAAAACAAGAAGTACACATTTGGTTTAGAGAGGAAGAAAGTGATGGCAGAGCGGGACGGCTCGGCGGGCTCGGTGTGATAGGAGAGTTGCTCAGCGTATCTTTTTATAGACAGAAGACGCGGGGCTGGAGGTGAAGCTTGCGCTGGGAAGGACACGCTGGGCGTGCGTGACACATTCGGCAGAGGCAGCGCGACGTACGTTAATTTTTTTTTGCGAAGCGATTAGAAGACAAAGTAAAGGCGCGACAACGACGCGTCGTGAGGTCGGTGGCTAATTATCTTGGTTAAGGTTAATAACGTGCTACTGGTGCACGACGTGCTGCGCGGGCGAACAGTGTTTTCTATGTGCTACAGTGCTGCCGTGTGGAAATGGTGCCTGACCTGTGTTTGCAAAGCAGCTGAGCAGCGAGGAAGCGGCGTGCTCAGCGGGCTGAGCTTGTGAGTGAGCTTAACGCGTAGTGTGTGCGATGCTACTGCCGGTCGGTCATCTGCTGCTAAACTTGCCTTGCTTGATACGACAAAGTAAAGGCACTGCTTCTTGCAAAAGAAATGTACTGAAGCATGCTTCGCGGACACTTTTCTTTTTATTTAAGTGTCAATTGTAGGTTTCATATTATTTTCTTCTATAAAATTGCTTTTCCAGTCTAATCAATAATCAAGCAAGCATAAGAATCATTCATTGTTAACATTATTATTGAGCATTTTTAGTGCAACAAAATTTAATTTCTCATTTTGCCACATGCAATAATACATAAACATGATGCGCATGTCATGACTAACAATTTTTAACTGGAATCAACAGCAGAGGAGTTATGACTCTTTCCGGACCGACTTTTAAAGGTGGATATTTGGGTGAAGGTCCAAGCATCATACTGAGTCCAGGACTCAGGTGTTAGGGGCTTGGAGTCCAAGTTTGGACGGGGACCTGGACCCCTTGATAGGAGTGTAACGGGTTGGTCTTGTCTGTGCCTGAGGTTCAGATGAGGCGTGTGTTTCGGGGTACCCAGCTGGGATACATTGATTCACGAATCGCCGCGTGATGCGGTACGACTTAGCTATGGTCTAGCACCGTAGTAAGAACTGAAATAAGAAAGATGATAAAATGGTTCTGATTGCTTACCACATGCTTAAAAGTAGAACAGGAGCTTACCTAGAATGGTTAGCTAACGAACTAAAAATGACTGCTAAAACTTTGAATATAAGGATGCAGTATTAGTAATGCTTCCTGCAGAGTCAATAGACCAGCAAGCCAAACGAGCCTTGCATATCCTTGGAGTCTTTTATTTTCCTCCTGTCGGGTAAGTCTTGCTGAGTACAATTGAGTACTCAGGGTTTTATTTTCCCCTGTTGCAGGTAACAGTGGATGCTACAGCTGACTCTTGTGTGTGGATACCTCATGGCGGGCTCAGTGAGGATTTCTTTTACGTTGCGGATGTAGTTTTATTTATAACTCTCACAAAGTTTTAGAACGAAAAGTTTTATAATCTGTTATCATATCTTATATATAAATGTTCACCATGTTAATGTTTTACCATATCATTAAATAAATGTTTATTTCCGCTACAATGGTGATCACATGTCTACTTTTCGCTGCAAGATAAAATTTGTAAACACATAATGTATCAACTCTTATTTATGTTACACTATAATTATTCTTTCCGCTGCTGTATAAAATATGTTTGCAATAACTCTGATTTTATGTAATCTTGTGATGTATGAAATGGACTAAGAATGCTGTAAGCTTTATTCACTCATTTATAATCCTGATGAAAAATATGGATTTTCGAGTTCTCCCGTTGGGTGTGCTCGACGGAACTGTATGGTTTATTGTGCTCACTTGGGTACTTAATGTCTAATGGAAGACGGGTACCCTTAAGAGCGCACTAAATCAGACAGTTCTGCCATAGGTGGTATCTGAGCATAAATGAGGGAATAAAGTTTCGAAAACCTTTTCTAAATTAAAATTTGACCCCCAATTATTTTCAAAAAGATAGGACGTTTGCATGCGAAGTTATATAAGTAGCCCTATTATTATAGTTATGTATCTAGGATAGATGGCACTCTGCTGACTTAGATAGGCTTAATCAAGTTTTCTGCAGGTACACTAACCCCGAGTATAGTTAGATAGCATCGACTAGCTACCTAGAGAGAACGATGTGCCAAAAATCTGAGAACAGTTGCCCTATATGTTGGCAGTTGTGTGAGGACGTATAGGACGTGCATTAATGTATGACCTGTTTGTGCATTTGTTGTGTAGCTGGTGTGTCGACTCTCCTTGAAATCCAGTTAGACATAGTTAAGATCTTCTACACTCTTCTTAAAACTCTCAAGACAACATCAAGCGGTTTACAAGTGGGGCAACCAGGTAGGATACAAGACAGACTAACAATGGTTAGAAAAGGTGTGAACGTTGTTATCAGTAGGTTATGGATGTCCCAGCAGAACACTTAAATCCTTCTTAATTTATTTCCATCCTCAGATTTGATTCTTTTGGTCCTTCATCCTTGGAAGGAATTCCTTGTTCTATCCTTGCTACCTAAGCTACCTCTGTTTCCTAGTGGTATGGTCTGCAATGGTATCTTGATTAATGGCTTATGGTGCCATGACAAAACCGAGGGCTCCCTGTGGAACAGCTGCCACATGGGTGTGCTGCTCGGCACGCGCTGGTATCGAGGTCTTTGACCAGGATTCATTGCAGGCTTATACTGATATTCCTTCCTTGAAACAAAATACACTCTTTGGAAATATCCTTGTGTTCTAATGGGAAATCCACAACGAGTTGATGAAGTAACACTCTTTTCAAAAGGACAGAGAAGATTACGGCCTTGGGAAAAGTTATAAATTTCATAGTCTTACCCATATAAAGGCTGGTACGTGTTGTATTCAGAAGAAAGAGAAAAACAAAAAGTGGAAGTTGGTACAAAGAAAGGGCTGGCGTTTATTCGTTGAGAAAGAGTAGGTCAAGATTCCTGTAACACCTGTCCTGTCGCTTTGTTCATGGTTACTGTGTTGCATTTACTCTGTTGGGTCACATCCACCCTCGTCGCGTTCTCGCACACTCTCTTTCTCCCTCTTTTCCCCCGCGCTCTTGTCGGTCCTATGCTATGCACCCGTACCGGACCCCTCGTGGCCTCGGTCGTCCGCACGCTGCGTGAATCCTGCTGCCCTCCTTCCTCGTTTCCCCCACACAAGTTTGCTGGTGGACTGCGCCAGGACCGATGACCACTCCACCCCTACAAAGACCGATCCCAGCTGCTTGGCACCACCACTCGACGCATTTCGACTCATCTTGCCAACAGCCTTCTTCTCTTGAGCAAAGTCCCTAGCCCCTTTAATCCTTCCTTACCAACCACCACCCACGAAGAATGGCAGGAGCCTAGGTCAACAGCTACTGCCTGAACACCGAGGGTTTTCCCAAGATCTTGTACACCACCATGCAGAAACTCGGGATCAGAGATCGTCCCGAGTATGAGGGTCATGAGTATGAGGAGCATGGTACTAAGCAATGTGAAGTCACCGTCTACATTGGGAAGAGTGAGGAGTTCCCCGATCTCACTGAAGCCTGGAGTAGGACCGCAACCGGGTTTCGCTTCGTCGACACCTACCAAGTTGTGGCCCGCAAAGCCTTGCGGCACCTTTGCCAGATCTATGAGGAGCCTGTAACAGAACCGACCAATTATACGAAATTAAGTAAGAAAATCACCCGCCAAGGCAGATAATTTAGCAAACTTAAGCCCGTATAACCCGGTAGTCCGTGAAACCACGAGGGATTTCAAACCAACCAACATAAAAACCAAGATCGAAGAGTTTAGCAGCCACAGTCACATATTACATAAAGTTCGCAACAACCTTGAAATACATCGGAGTTTAAACATAAAGTTATTACAAACCAGGTTTATAATAAAGTAGCGGAAGCAAATAGTTTCATAAACCACACACACACATTTAGTTCAAATACAGTGCCAGGAGGTAGTCAATCCCAACAAAAGCAACAAGTGAGAGATACAGAGCGACCATTGCCCTTGGTCCTAGTTGTCGCCCATCGCAGGGTACAGGCAGTTGATGCAATAACCGTAGTACATCTGACCATCTGCAACAACAATGGGAACAACGCCCTGAGTACGAGAAAGTACTCAGCTAGACTTACCCGTCATAAACTTAAAAATAAAGGGACACCAAGGATTATGCAAGGCTTTCTTTAGTGGGCTAGCTGACTCATTTGCGAAAAGCAAAGGTTGACAAAATGAACCATTTAAATACTTTGCATCATATTCATTAGAGCCTATCCATCTAGGTAAGCACCTATACTATAGCAATCACTTAATTAATCAATAACATTCAGTTACTAACTCCGATTTAGCCTTTCCCAACTCATCCATATAACCATCAAGGTTCCATCATAATTACTACGATGCCGTAACTCGAGTCAAGTGCTCACTATCCAAGAGCGATGGCGATTCGAATCGATTCCTAACCAGCTGGTGATTTATTCCTCACACAAACCACACTCACCGATCAAGTGAGCTACAGGTCACCAATGACACGATTCCGGTAAACGTCGTGGGATAAACTGGAGCCGCAGTACCCAGGGACCGCCCGACTGCCAGGACGCACCTTGGGCTCACTCTTCGCGTCCCTGTCATACCCCCCCCTAGCTTGTCTTTTTTGTGTAGGCAGTTTTGTCTATCCAACTGTAATGAAAATTTTATGGTAGACTATATTAGACTTGAGGAAGCTACTGTAATTTTATCATGATTTTCTGAGGACCATAACTATGTGTTGCTGTTGTAACCTAAATTTAAAGTGAAATAAAATAAATTTTCCTTATGCATGGTTAGTATTAATGGTGTAGCTTTGGTGTATCTTTGAAGCATCAAATCACTTGCTAATGTCACTTGACCTATTAATACAGTTGTGTTGATGAAGTGTAGTAGCACTTGTGTTAGAGTTGTAGGGTAGTTAGCGGAAAAGTAACAGAGGTTAGTAGTAGAAGAGAATGCAGTAGATGACATGTAATTGTGGTGCATATTCTTGGATGATGTTGACTACCTTGTAGAAAGCTTTTCGTCTCTAATCTCTACTATAAGTTTCAATGTGTTCTTTTGCATATCATGCCATCATGATCATCGCATACCATTGCATCCGATGCACCATTTGCATAAGTATTTACACAATAGCATCATACAGGATCGCAGGAGGACTTGCAAGTGGCAGTTCAAGAGGAGCAGACCGGGGCCGATCCACAAGAAATCCAGG
This sequence comes from Tripidium arundinaceum, assembly GCA_030439765.1. Lineage (NCBI taxonomy): Eukaryota > Viridiplantae > Streptophyta > Magnoliopsida > Poales > Poaceae > Tripidium > Tripidium arundinaceum. Next base: position 7,071 of record JAHUYU010001114.1, on the reverse strand, counting down.
CACAGGAGGTGCCAGAGGAAGAGGAGCAAGTAGAGGACCTCCCCGAGTGCGTGGATCATCAACCTAGTTCGTTCGAGCGAGGCAAGCCCCAGAGCATCCTAAGTCTCCTACTTTATGAAAGCAATCTTTTATATATAAGTTCTATATATTGTTGCATTAAGTTATAGGAGTTGAGTGAAACCGTTGATGCATTATTACTACCCTTGCCTACCTTATTACATTCCTACCCTGTTAGGTTTAGGATCGAATAACTGCTTAGCCCTGCTTAGGCCGGTAGCGATCGGTGATTTCCGGTCACCTACGATTATAGGTGGTTACTGGAATACCTTAGCTATGAGATGGATGAAATCCTGAAGATAACCATGTGATGATGGATAACTGGAGACCGGACAGAAAAGTTGGAAGCAACCAGACAGGGTTCTGGGGTGCTATTAGTTTCTGTCTGTGTCAATTAAGGACCGATCGTTGCTCGTCCCTCTTGTCATGTTGAACGCATGTCTCACATTTAGCTGGCCGAATAATGTACCTTTCGACCGCGAAGCTAGTGGCATGATTCGGGCCGGGACCTACACGGGTGCGCGTACTGGTGCTGAGGGGGGTATGACAGGGACGCGAAGAGTGAGCCCAGGTGCGTCCTGGCAGTCGGGCGGTCCCTGGGTACTGCGGCTCCAGTTTATCCCACGACGTTTACCGGAATCGTGTCATTGGTGACCTGTAGCTCACTTGATCGGTGAGTGTGGTTTGTGTGAGGAATAAATCACCAGCTGGTTAGGAATCGATTCGAATCGCCATCGCTCTTGGATAGTGAGCACTTGACTCGAGTTACGGCATCGTAGTAATTATGATGGAACCTTGATGGTTATATGGATGAGTTGGGAAAGGCTAAATCGGAGTTAGTAACTGAATGTTATTGATTAATTAAGTGATTGCTATAGTATAGGTGCTTACCTAGATGGATAGGCTCTAATGAATATGATGCAAAGTATTTAAATGGTTCATTTTGTCAACCTTTGCTTTTCGCAAATGAGTCAGCTAGCCCACTAAAGAAAGCCTTGCATAATCCTTGGTGTCCCTTTATTTTTAAGTTTATGACGGGTAAGTCTAGCTGAGTACTTTCTCGTACTCAGGGCGTTGTTCCCATTGTTGTTGCAGATGGTCAGATGTACTACGGTTATTGCATCAACTGCCTGTACCCTGCGATGGGCGACAACTAGGACCAAGGGCAATGGTCGCTCTGTATCTCTCACTTGTTGCTTTTGTTGGGATTGACTACCTCCTGGCACTGTATTTGAACTAAATGTGTGTGTGTGGTTTATGAAACTATTTGCTTCCGCTACTTTATTATAAACCTGGTTTGTAATAACTTTATGTTTAAACTCCGATGTATTTCAAGGTTGTTGCGAACTTTATGTAATATGTGACTGTGGCTGCTAAACTCTTCGATCTTGGTTTTTATGTTGGTTGGTTTGAAATCCCTCGTGGTTTCACGGACTACCGGGTTATACGGGCTTAAGTTTGCTAAATTATCTGCCTTGGCGGGTGATTTTCTTACTTAATTTCGTATAATTGGTCGGTTCTGTTACAGGCTCCTCATAGATCTGGCAAAGGTGCCGCAAGGCTTTGCGGGCCACAACTTGGTAGGTGTCGACGAAGCGAAACCCGGTTGCGGTCCTACTCCAGGCTTCAGTGAGATCGGGGAACTCCTCACTCTTCCCAATGTAGACGGTGACTTCACATTGCTTAGTACCATGCTCCTCATACTCATGACCCTCATACTCGGGACGATCTCTGATCCCGAGTTTCTGCATGGTGGTGTACAAGATCTTGGGAAAACCCTCGGTGTTCAGGCAGTAGCTGTTGACCTAGGCTCCTGCCATTCTTCGTGGGTGGTGGTTGGTAAGGAAGGATTAAAGGGGCTAGGGACTTTGCTCAAGAGAAGAAGGCTGTTGGCAAGATGAGTCGAAATGCGTCGAGTGGTGGTGCCAAGCAGCTGGGATCGGTCTTTGTAGGGGTGGAGTGGTCATCGGTCCTGGCGCAGTCCACCAGCAAACTTGTGTGGGGGAAACGAGGAAGGAGGGCAGCAGGATTCACGCAGCGTGCGGACGACCGAGGCCACGAGGGGTCCGGTACGGGTGCATAGCATAGGACCGACAAGAGCGCGGGGGAAAAGAGGGAGAAAGAGAGTGTGCGAGAACGCGACGAGGGTGGATGTGACCCAACAGAGTAAATGCAACACAGTAACCATGAACAAAGCGACAGGACAGGTGTTACAGGAATCTTGACCTACTCTTTCTCAACGAATAAACGCCAGCCCTTTCTTTGTACCAACTTCCACTTTTTGTTTTTCTCTTTCTTCTGAATACAACACGTACCAGCCTTTATATGGGTAAGACTATGAAATTTATAACTTTTCCCAAGGCCGTAATCTTCTCTGTCCTTTTGAAAAGAGTGTTACTTCATCAACTCGTTGTGGATTTCCCATTAGAACACAAGGATATTTCCAAAGAGTGTATTTTGTTTCAAGGAAGGAATATCAGTATAAGCCTGCAATGAATCCTGGTCAAAGACCTCGATACCAGCGCGTGCCGAGCAGCACACCCATGTGGCAGCTGTTCCACAGGGAGCCCTCGGTTTTGTCATGGCACCATAAGCCATTAATCAAGATACCATTGCAGACCATACCACTAGGAAACAGAGGTAGCTTAGGTAGCAAGGATAGAACAAGGAATTCCTTCCAAGGATGAAGGACCAAAAGAATCAAATCTGAGGATGGAAATAAATTAAGAAGGATTTAAGTGTTCTGCTGGGACATCCATAACCTACTGATAACAACGTTCACACCTTTTCTAACCATTGTTAGTCTGTCTTGTATCCTACCTGGTTGCCCCACTTGTAAACCGCTTGATGTTGTCTTGAGAGTTTTAAGAAGAGTGTAGAAGATCTTAACTATGTCTAACTGGATTTCAAGGAGAGTCGACACACCAGCTACACAACAAATGCACAAACAGGTCATACATTAATGCACGTCCTATACGTCCTCACACAACTGCCAACATATAGGGCAACTGTTCTCAGATTTTTGGCACATCGTTCTCTCTAGGTAGCTAGTCGATGCTATCTAACTATACTCGGGGTTAGTGTACCTGCAGAAAACTTGATTAAGCCTATCTAAGTCAGCAGAGTGCCATCTATCCTAGATACATAACTATAATAATAGGGCTACTTATATAACTTCGCATGCAAACGTCCTATCTTTTTGAAAATAATTGGGGGTCAAATTTTAATTTAGAAAAGGTTTTCGAAACTTTATTCCCTCATTTATGCTCAGATACCACCTATGGCAGAACTGTCTGATTTAGTGCGCTCTTAAGGGTACCCGTCTTCCATTAGACATTAAGTACCCAAGTGAGCACAATAAACCATACAGTTCCGTCGAGCACACCCAACGGGAGAACTCGAAAATCCATATTTTTCATCAGGATTATAAATGAGTGAATAAAGCTTACAGCATTCTTAGTCCATTTCATACATCACAAGATTACATAAAATCAGAGTTATTGCAAACATATTTTATACAGCAGCGGAAAGAATAATTATAGTGTAACATAAATAAGAGTTGATACATTATGTGTTTACAAATTTTATCTTGCAGCGAAAAGTAGACATGTGATCACCATTGTAGCGGAAATAAACATTTATTTAATGATATGGTAAAACATTAACATGGTGAACATTTATATATAAGATATGATAACAGATTATAAAACTTTTCGTTCTAAAACTTTGTGAGAGTTATAAATAAAACTACATCCGCAACGTAAAAGAAATCCTCACTGAGCCCGCCATGAGGTATCCACACACAAGAGTCAGCTGTAGCATCCACTGTTACCTGCAACAGGGGAAAATAAAACCCTGAGTACTCAATTGTACTCAGCAAGACTTACCCGACAGGAGGAAAATAAAAGACTCCAAGGATATGCAAGGCTCGTTTGGCTTGCTGGTCTATTGACTCTGCAGGAAGCATTACTAATACTGCATCCTTATATTCAAAGTTTTAGCAGTCATTTTTAGTTCGTTAGCTAACCATTCTAGGTAAGCTCCTGTTCTACTTTTAAGCATGTGGTAAGCAATCAGAACCATTTTATCATCTTTCTTATTTCAGTTCTTACTACGGTGCTAGACCATAGCTAAGTCGTACCGCATCACGCGGCGATTCGTGAATCAATGTATCCCAGCTGGGTACCCCGAAACACACGCCTCATCTGAACCTCAGGCACAGACAAGACCAACCCGTTACACTCCTATCAAGGGGTCCAGGTCCCCGTCCAAACTTGGACTCCAAGCCCCTAACACCTGAGTCCTGGACTCAGTATGATGCTTGGACCTTCACCCAAATATCCACCTTTAAAAGTCGGTCCGGAAAGAGTCAGAACCCATGACAAAAGAGTAACAAGTCTTTTCGCTCCCATAAGCAAGTATGTGCTCCCATAAGCACCTCTCTATATTCTCTCGTCGAGATTTATTTGCGAGCCAGTCAACTTTTCTAAAACACACAAGATGATGTAATTAATTAAAAGCAACAGTAACTCTTAAAACAAGAAGTACACATTTGGTTTAGAGAGGAAGAAAGTGATGGCAGAGCGGGACGGCTCGGCGGGCTCGGTGTGATAGGAGAGTTGCTCAGCGTATCTTTTTATAGACAGAAGACGCGGGGCTGGAGGTGAAGCTTGCGCTGGGAAGGACACGCTGGGCGTGCGTGACACATTCGGCAGAGGCAGCGCGACGTACGTTAATTTTTTTTTTGCGAAGCGATTAGAAGACAAAGTAAAGGCGCGACAACGACGCGTCGTGAGGTCGGTGGCTAATTATCTTGGTTAAGGTTAATAACGTGCTACTGGTGCACGACGTGCTGCGCGGGCGAACAGTGTTTTCTATGTGCTACAGTGCTGCCGTGTGGAAATGGTGCCTGACCTGTGTTTGCAAAGCAGCTGAGCAGCGAGGAAGCGGCGTGCTCAGCGGGCTGAGCTTGTGAGTGAGCTTAACGCGTAGTGTGTGCGATGCTACTGCCGGTCGGTCATCTGCTGCTAAACTTGCCTTGCTTGATACGACAAAGTAAAGGCACTGCTTCTTGCAAAAGAAATGTACTGAAGCATGCTTCGCGGACACTTTTCTTTTTATTTAAGTGTCAATTGTAGGTTTCATATTATTTTCTTCTATAAAATTGCTTTTCCAGTCTAATCAATAATCAAGCAAGGCAAGTTTAGCAGCAGATGACCGACCGGCAGTAGCATCGCACACACTACGCGTTAAGCTCACTCACAAGCTCAGCCCGCTGAGCACGCCGCTTCCTCGCTGCTCAGCTGCTTTGCAAACACAGGTCAGGCACCATTTCCACACGGCAGCACTGTAGCACATAGAAAACACTGTTCGCCCGCGCAGCACGTCGTGCACCAGTAGCACGTTATTAACCTTAACCAAGATAATTAGCCACCGACCTCACGACGCGTCGTTGTCGCGCCTTTACTTTGTCTTCTAATCGCTTCGCAAAAAAAAAATTAACGTACGTCGCGCTGCCTCTGCCGAATGTGTCACGCACGCCCAGCGTGTCCTTCCCAGCGCAAGCTTCACCTCCAGCCCCGCGTCTTCTGTCTATAAAAAGATACGCTGAGCAACTCTCCTATCACACCGAGCCCGCCGAGCCGTCCCGCTCTGCCATCACTTTCTTCCTCTCTAAACCAAATGTGTACTTCTTGTTTTAAGAGTTACTGTTGCTTTTAATTAATTACATCATCTTGTGTGTTTTAGAAAAGTTGACTGGCTCGCAAATAAATCTCGACGAGAGAATATAGAGAGGTGCTTATGGGAGCACATACTTGCTTATGGGAGCGAAAAGACTTGTTACTCTTTTGTCATGGGTTCTGACTCTTTCCGGACCGACTTTTAAAGGTGGATATTTGGGTGAAGGTCCAAGCATCATACTGAGTCCAGGACTCAGGTGTTAGGGGCTTGGAGTCCAAGTTTGGACGGGGACCTGGACCCCTTGATAGGAGTGTAACGGGTTGGTCTTGTCTGTGCCTGAGGTTCAGATGAGGCGTGTGTTTCGGGGTACCCAGCTGGGATACATTGATTCACGAATCGCCGCGTGATGCGGTACGACTTAGCTATGGTCTAGCACCGTAGTAAGAACTGAAATAAGAAAGATGATAAAATGGTTCTGATTGCTTACCACATGCTTAAAAGTAGAACAGGAGCTTACCTAGAATGGTTAGCTAACGAACTAAAAATGACTGCTAAAACTTTGAATATAAGGATGCAGTATTAGTAATGCTTCCTGCAGAGTCAATAGACCAGCAAGCCAAACGAGCCTTGCATATCCTTGGAGTCTTTTATTTTCCTCCTGTCGGGTAAGTCTTGCTGAGTACAATTGAGTACTCAGGGTTTTATTTTCCCCTGTTGCAGGTAACAGTGGATGCTACAGCTGACTCTTGTGTGTGGATACCTCATGGCGGGCTCAGTGAGGATTTCTTTTACGTTGCGGATGTAGTTTTATTTATAACTCTCACAAAGTTTTAGAACGAAAAGTTTTATAATCTGTTATCATATCTTATATATAAATGTTCACCATGTTAATGTTTTACCATATCATTAAATAAATGTTTATTTCCGCTACAATGGTGATCACATGTCTACTTTTCGCTGCAAGATAAAATTTGTAAACACATAATGTATCAACTCTTAACTATGTCTAACTGGATTCAAGGAGAGTCGACACACCAGCTACACAACAAATGCACAAACAGGTCATACATTAATGCACGTCCTATACGTCCTCACACAACTGCCAACATATAGGGCAACTGTTCTCAGATTTTTGGCACATCGTTCTCTCTAGGTAGCTAGTCGATGCTATCTAACTATACTCGGGGTTAGTGTACCTGCAGAAAACTTGATTAAGCCTATCTAAGTCAGCAGAGTGCCATCTATCCTAGATACATAACTATAATAATAGGGCTACTTATATAACTTCGCATGCAAACGTCCTATCTTTTTGAAAATAATTGGGGGTCAAAT